>JAVCKT010004689.1:20000-23041 GCA_032273925.1 Rhynchotus rufescens
GATGAGCCATTTATTCTATATATTTCTAACCCACTGTCATAACTGTCTTAGCAGTATTCCGAAAGATTTCTTGCCAAGATTCAGCATATTCTGCCCTTCAATAAGTGAGCAATGGAAGGTCAGGGAGACACCAACCGTGCAAAGAGCTGACCCACAGCCCACCAAGCTGGGAAGGAGAAATCTGCCTGAGGAGGAGCTAGGACAAAGCATCGCTTATGCATAAAATATCATGGGATATCCATACAATTTTTGCTATTGTTTTGAAAAGTGGTGTTTTATATTCAAACCCTCAAAACTATTCAGATTTGGAACTACAAAATATTGGAAGATGTGGAGGAGTTTATGAGTTATTTGCTCTGCAAAGTCCGTCCATACCTTTCTAAAGGTCTAATGTGGAAAAGCATGATAAACCTGTACATTTGTGTTCAGGCTGTTCTGAAGGAGGAGAGGAGCAGACTGTGCTGCAGAGGTGCCAATGGAAAATTATTACTTATGCAAAAGGAGTCTGTAATTACCAGCAAGGTATGCAATCTTGAGAAAATAAAGTGCAACAGATCTATACCTAGATCACATAACATTTTCTGCAGCATCAGCCACTGAAGTTCACATCTTCTTGTTTCACTTTGAATTTGAAGTTTGAATAAATCCCAAACTGTAAGTCTTCTGAAATTTCCAAGATTCATCTGCTTTTGATACAAAACTATAAACCATAGATTGACTTCACACTTCATAATGAAACTCCAGACTCAGTGAATATTTGTGCTTTTTGTTTTATTGTAAAAGTTTGCCTTCCTGTATGCGTATGAAAGTACTACTTTTGCCCCTAAGGCTGAACTCACATGAACTCAATTTAACAAATTCTCTTTAAATAACTTTTTCAGTATTCTCTGAGTGCTGCTGCGAGAGAAATTGTGATGTGAGTAGTAGGCTATGAATTCCCACAAAGAGAAGAATGCACACATAGGCAGGCAGACACAGACACATTTTTATGGTAGTTAACACTTTTCAGAAAGAATCCCAAACTAACTGATGCAAAACTCTCTTACTGTATTAAAAAGGGACTGTATTTAGTAAGACTTTAATAAGAGATTTCAATGGTACTAACAAGGAGCTAAACTAAAATGGGATGAAGGAACAGACTGCTGGTCAACCACTTTTTAATCTGGCTCTGTTGCCCTAGTTTCTTTTATGTTAAAAATTAGTTTATATTCCATCGGAGCTGACCATCAGTTCCAATACTGTATCTTTACAGTCATTTCCCCAAATTGTTCTTTTGGGCAAGAAATCTAATAACAAATGTGGAAAATCAAGTGTGAACGAACTGCTTCCCTAGGCTGTCTTATTGAAATAACATTTCATGCAAATAATCTCATTAGTGTAAAGATTTTGTTCCTTAGTTTCTACCAGTAACTTAAATTCACGTGATTGAGCTATGAGCTCCTGTGGAAGAGAAGGAGATTTGCAAGGATGACCATAAGGAGACGCAGCATTAAATAGTGAGGAAGCA
Source organism: Rhynchotus rufescens (assembly GCA_032273925.1). Lineage (NCBI taxonomy): Eukaryota > Metazoa > Chordata > Aves > Tinamiformes > Tinamidae > Rhynchotus > Rhynchotus rufescens. The sequence goes on from JAVCKT010004689.1 coordinate 21,508, forward strand.
GCAAAACCCGCGCCAATTCCAAGCTCGCCAGACATCTTTCAAATGTTTCACAAGCAGGAAAAAAAAATGTAGATCTAATGATAAATAATAATGCACTGTCTCCGACATTAAAGGACATCATTGGCTCTCTTCTCTATGGTGTAAATCAATGTAATGTGTGAATCCTTTAAAAGTAACATGGAATTTAAAATGGAAAATATGAGAACCTAGTAGAATTACTGCTAAAATCATCCGTTTATTATCTAGGTGTGCTTAATAGCCTGCTAGCTGATGAAAAATCATTTGCTAACCCCAAGGAATGGTTCATTTTCCAACTCAATCACTCAGCCATGCATTGGCCAGAGCTTTTAAAAAATATACCTTGTATTACTTCTGTCAATGTCTAGAGATAATTTATAACAGCAATAACTTCCATTAACACACCTACTAAGCAGCTTAGTTAGAACAGGTAAGATTTGCAGGCGGACTTGAGATGTTTAAGTAGAGCACCAATTATTGACCAATGATTCCAGCATTTCAAAATGGGCTTTGGTTAGCCAGAAATAATTCATTTAAATAATAATTAATAGGCTCAGTTGTTCCATGGTAATCAAGATGCTGCCTACAGACTGGCAGGCTTGTTTCTTATTTGCATTAAGGCAACTTTACACAACTCTGACAAAACACTTACATACCCCTAATGGAACAGCATAAAGGAGACCTTAACATAATTAGAGTCAGGCTCTCTGTTCCCTCATTAATAAATATTTGGCATTTCTATAACAGACCTTCCTGTGCTTTCCCAAGCTCTCGCCAAAAGAGCCACATCCAGCTGTTCTTCCCGTTAGCAGCTGAGCCCCGGTCCTTCCCGGAGGGCTGCCCCACACTCGGAGTTATAACCCGTGCAGGGTGGTGCATTAGTCAGACCCACTTGCCTCCTGTGCTCGTGTGTGACCTGCCTTCTTTAGTGAAGAAAAGCACTAGGTTTATTTCCCTTCTGGAGGTAGCTGTGCACCCACGGCCACAGGCCAAAGGCTGAGGATGAGGTTTGATGGATTTACTGTGAGCGCAAGCGACCCATGTGCAGCTGCCCGGACCCACGGTCGCTCCTCTGCCTCCTTGGGCGCTCTGCTCACACTCCAGGCTCCCACCAGCAAGCCAACTTGGAGTGAAAATGGCCAAAACCTGACCCTAAGAAAAGGGAAAAAATGTTTCTTTCAATTTAACTCACTGAGCTGGTTTGCCCAACCAGCTCAGTTTAACTCACTGAGCTGGGTCAGGCGCTCACCAGCGCTGAAGCCGAGGAGAGGACAGGAACATGATGTGGGGAGCAGATCTGAGGACACGGAAAGCGGCTCTTTATAGCAAATAGCCATTAGTTTGCTTAGTTACTCCTAAACAAATGCACCCTTAGTTGATATTTAAAGAGGGGAGACACACCAAGTATGCCCTTAGCAAAGCAAATGCTTTTTTATACATGCAAGGATTCCATAATGGTGTTTTTAAAGAACATCTCAGTCTGTCTCAGTCTGAATTTTAACAGGAAATACTTTTA
>JAVCKT010004693.1:0-14630 GCA_032273925.1 Rhynchotus rufescens
AGCACTCTCTCAATTTGGAATTTCATAGGTTATTCCCAGCACCCTCAAACTTTTTGCCTCCAACTTTGAAATCCAAAGTTGGATTTCAAGGCTTTGAAAGCCTTGGTTATGAAATGGATAAAATCCTGAATATGCTAGAAATAGAGTTTAAAAAAGAAAAAGTCCTAGGAGAATACTGAAGAATACTGAGAAAGACGCAAAAGCGCATTACTTTTTACTAATATCCTACACTCATCTCTTGCAAAAGGCTGCTTTTGAACTACAATAACAAATCCCTAGAAGTATCAATCTTAGGTTGTAGCAATTTGATCTACATTCAAGGAAGATGCATTTATATCATTTTTCCATATTTCTATTTGGTAAGGAACAGAAAGTATTACCTACTCTGATGTAAAAACCTTAGAAGGTCTACTGGTCTTTCCCCAATTAGAAATCGAGGAGAGAAAGTCATCCTCTCTCATTAAAATTCTCAGGTTTCTACTATACTTAAGTGTTATATTTCTCCATAGGCCGAAAATGCAGATTTATCCAACTATAATGAATCCTGCATTTACTTCCCCTCACTTAACTGTTCTGCAGACCTTTTCATCAAGAATTTGTCCTTACATTCTGAAACACCAGCCGTCTATTGAATTATTCCAGAAGTGTCAAACACAGAACTGTCTGCTTTTCAAACATGGTCTGATCACACACCACGACTGCTATTTGTACTTACTGATACTTAGTTATGGTGTTATATCACCATGAGCTGTGCCTGTCACTCTTTTGGACGTATTTGTCATCAGTGCTTTTGTGCTTAGACTGTGAAGTCAAGAGGTGGGAGCAAGGCAACAATGAATGCGGAGAGAAGATATTTGAATTTTTGTATCTTTAGTGAAGTCTTGTACATCAGTGAATCCTGATGCTCAAATTTAACACAAATGCTCAATATCCTTAGAGTTTATCTATGGCTGAGTATATGGTCATTCCAAATTATGTTAAATAAACATACCGCTTTCATTAATACTTATCTAAATAGAAAGCAGAAATCTAAAGAGAAAAAAAGAAATAAATAGAATATACACAGAAGCTTCAGAAGCACTGACAATAATTTAATTGGGTAGCAGTCACGAAGAAAAGCTATGAAACCCAATCGGTCCCCAAAACTGGCTATTATACTTACACTTAAGGTCTAATCTTCTGGCAATGCTGGAGGGATGCCTTCCCAATTAAGAAATAATCCCTAAGTGTCTTGATAGTAGTTGTGATCTCTAGATGGCCAGTTTTATGTAAGCACCCAGTAGATGTCAGTGACCACTCAATCACATGATCCACTCAATAATCAATTATAATCAATTATAAGTGATTATATAATATAATCAATTAATATAATCAATTATCAATTATAAATCAAACCACAAATATTACTTCAAAAAGATTTAGCAAATCGCCAGTGGAATTCACAAAACTGTATGCTGGTAATTCTGCACTGTCAATAGATTTTTTGTCACTAGAAGCAATGAAATGCAGGAACTGAAGTATAATTACCACAGCATATTCAGTATTTTAAATTGAGTTACGTGAATTGATTTCTAAAGATAAAGCCAGGGAAAATACAGAGGGAATGACTGGGAAGAAAACAGGAGTCCTATCTGCAGATATTGATTATGATATTGATTCCTATCTGCAGAAATTGATTATGTTATGGATGGCTTATGCTCTAGGACTATAAAAATTGAAGGGGACTTTGTTTACAAGAAGAGCTATCGGTCAGCCTGAATTATTGACATATTTTTGTGTAGTATAGATTCAAATATCTTTCTTAGTTTTCTTTTTCATCCTCAATATCTAAACATCCAGAACTATCATGCAAACGAGGATTATAAGGTTGAATACAGGAACAAGCTATGCTAGTACCCAAGATGCCAAAAAAACAACCTCCAGCCCCTTTTCTTGCAACTGGTACACTGGGGAAGAAGCTCTAACTCTCCTCTTCCATTAGCTTCTCTTAGAATCATTTTATATCAAGAAGTAAAATCATTCTGCAGACTATATCCAAAAGCTGTTCTGCAGTGATCAAAAGGGCTGCTACATTCTTCTTTTGGTGCTTCAGCACTCGCTATTCAGAGAATTCACAGGGTGACAGAGAACTCTATGAAAATAGAATTAAAAATCCAGGGTTTTCACCTGCTATCACATCATTTTAAAGAGCTACCTATAGATTAAAATCATGCAATTTAAAAAGCCTAACACACTTTACCTTTTTTTCATAAATAAACAACATAATTATTAATAGTGAAGGCAGCTTGGAGTAGAAACAGCTGTTTTATCCTTACTATGTTTTTCGAGTCATGCACACTGATATATGTCATACCCTTATGACACGATCATGCTCTTTCTACAAGATCCCCATCTCTTTCACTACTGTGAATGGACAATGACAATTGAACATGTGATTATTTATTATTTTGCCATATCCTTACTATTCAATGTGAAGTCCCACGTCTTATTTACTGTGCTCTATTCAGATCCCGGTTTTAACAACGAATTATTCATTTACTTGTGGGTTTTCCTACAGAGCTCATCACAACCTCTGAATGCGCTACGAACATTAAGTGATTCATTTTCACCACATCTTTGTGAGATGAAATGAATGTTGTTATTGTATGCACATTACAGAAGGGGAGCCATGACAGACATATTAAAGCATCCGCTATTATTCTACGTGTGCAAATGGAGACTTGTCAGGCCAAGTTTCTTCAAAATACTTACGCTTGTCATACCATTCATGGAAACCTCAGTAGCACAAGTGGGTCATATTCCAGGGTCTCAAAGCAAGCATCTACAAAATAAGTAACACAATCATGACCTTCTAAACACCTGAAAAAAATTTGTTATTTTAAGCTATATCCCATATACCTGATGAGTCAATGATACTGACAGTAGAAGGAAAGAAGAAAATTTTCAGACAGAACAGCCAGTTAAACTGCAGAAGAGGAAAAGAAGATTAGCAAAAAAAAATTAAGTGCAGAAAAAAAAAGCACTAAAGCACAACAGAGATTCATGCTGCAGCATTTTCAGAGACTCTCACATTTGAACTCTTCCCCATTAGCACACTGTTATTACTTCTTGATTTATGTTTCTCTCAATCTTTGTAGGCTTGATAAATTGGCGTGGTGAAGGGAAGAAGAAATATCACCACATACTTGCTTTGGACTTGGGTCCAAGCAGAAGCATTTGCAGAGGCCCCGAAGGGGCAGAAGGCCAAAAGACAGTGAGTGAAGGAAAACATGTTCCAAGGTCCTGCCCTACTGCATGGCCCCTAGTAAACTGGAATTGTACATCACAGACTGAAAACGCTTAGGGATTGTTACATGGTTTCAAGAAATGGGGACTAACTTTAAGCTCTCCTTGTTAGGTTTAATTCACCCAATTACCTCAAAAGAGACAAAAAGAAAGAAAAAAAGAAAGAAAAAAAAAAAGATGTGCTGAATGTCTGTATACTTTTGATCATGGCAACTTTTTGCACAGCTTGACCCCTTTTGCCAATCTGCCATCTTACTGAGTCTTCCATTAAGTGGTTTTCTGAAGAAGAGTTTCATCTGTCATGACTACAAATGACAGCAGTTTCCTAAGGATCAGGTGGGGAGGCAGAGCAATTTTAGTGGAAAAGCCCTTTCAGAACTCCTGCACTACAAAAATAAATACATAAAGAAGCCTGAATATATGCAGGTCAGCATACATTTTCTGCTCAGCAGCTGTAATAAAAAAGGTTGCATTTTATAGTCCGACATTGAACTATTTTTCAAAAGTGACCCAAGTATCACCTTGGTGTTCTGCAAAAGGCTTCTTGTAGACTGAGTGTGTCCATGGAAGATATTTTCGTTGATGCCTTCAAAAATATGACTCAGTCACTATAACCTGATTAGAATCTGGGAAAGGTCTTCAGATCTTTCCTATGCATGGTCTCAGAGCCCCTTGCTCCTTGTCTCTGTTTTCCTCCTATTTCCCCCAAAGGATGCAGGAAAGGTGCCCAGTACCACTTGCAAATCCCGAGGCTTCTCCAATCCTAGCAGAGATCCCCACATGCATCTCTAGAAAACGATGTTACTCAGCAGGAGGACAGAGCAGCTCAGTCTTCCCTTCTCATCTCTGTCCCTCCGTCACAGGGTGCTACTATATGAGGCAATAGACTCCTGCTGTTAATATATTTCCCTGCTCAATTCTTTGCAATCTCTTCTCCTACAGATTCTGATTCCCCTTTTGGGGAAAATATCCCCCTTCAGCTTCAGCCTTATCCACCTTTGCTCTCAGCTAGGTGACAAGTACCACAGACTGCTTCAAGATACTTCCTCAGCTATCCTCAGAAAGAGGCTCTTGACCTTTATTTGCCTTACTTTGATGCCTCACCTCCCAATAGCTGCTTGTTTTAAAGATGCTGGGTTAAAATATTGACCATTGTTGAGGTTGTAAGGCCTGAAGTCAAAAGTATGCAGATACTGAGCCTGCTGGAAAGCAGGCTGCGTGGGAAAGAAATGCTTGCGTGCTCCTTTCTGCTCGAGACTTTGGCTAATGCCTGTGTCTTAATAATTCATATCACTCATCGTAGACGAGCTTTCATGTGTAATTTTCTATCCTGTCACTCCTCTTATATATTACATGAAAAAGACATTTTGGCTTTACTTGCCATATATAAAATATATATATACACACACACATACCTGAGGAAATAAACACATCTCAAAAGCTTAAATCAGCCTGATTTTAACATAAAACATGAATCTGACTGCTTTAGGCTCTTAAGAGGTTACACGGATATTTCCAAGTCTCTCTGTGTTACATTCAGTAGGTTCAGAAGCAGAGTCAAACCCAGACAGTATCAGTAAAGAAGGTACATGGAGTAAAGCAAAGCAGAGGAGCCCTTCCCCTCCAGCACTATGAAAACTCATACCACAAAGATGAGACAGAGAGTTACAATGCGAATAAAATGCCAAAGGATTGAGATCTACTATGTATTTCCTTAGGAGCAGGAATAAAGATGAAGCAGTCATAGATTTGGGGTGCAAGCTGGCTGCCAACAGGTAGTTTTAACTAATATAAATTGAGGCACACAGATAAAAAGTGCATTAGCAAATTCTACTGTAGCTGCAAATGAAACACCAACTGATTTAACACATTTGGCCATAAAATTTGCAGCGCAGGTATTTGATAACTATCACTCAGGAAAAAATCTTGTATATTTGTGCAAAAAGCTTCATTTTATGCTCTTATTTTATGCCTACTACATTGAGACTGTTGCACATAAAATACAACTGCCTAAAAGAAGTCATATGTCTGGTATGCTGTGATAATTCACAATTTTGTAAACACTGAAGATACTCCATTGTTCTGCTGCACACTAGTGCCCAACATTAATAAAAAGTCATTTTCTAACATATTCTTATCCTAAGAAAAGTGTTTTTAGCCCATTAAAAACATATACCCTTCCATATGAGCTTTATATATGCATGTTGCTTTATATATGCATGTTGTTTAGGTTATTGTTTAATGACATTCCAAGATATAATTGGTATTCAGTATGTGCCGAGTGCAATAATTACCAATTATAAGCAGAAAAAAAGTCATTTCTTTGTATTCACTCCAATTAAATGTGTGTTTCTAAAAAGATATACTAAAATATTTATTTTCTACTTGCTTAACATTTTGATTAATCTGTGGGGAAAAAATCTATGCTGTGCTATTAACAGAAAAACTGTGTTTTAGTTAAAAAATATATTCTTATATTTCATGATTTTCAGTAAACCATTTGCAAAGCTTATGTAGAACAATATGTTTTCATATTATACATATTATATATCATTCATATAATATATATATATATTTTTTTTTTTACTGAGTTTGAGAGTGATAATTCTTAAACTTCCTTTTCATATGGAATATCAGCTCAGGTCCCATGACTACTAGAGATTTAGTGCTAAGGAAACTTTACTCTTCCCTTTTCCCTTTTTGACTGTTAGAGCATTTTAACTACTCCCTGGGGCTGGGTTCAGGAGCAACATCAGCACGCCCTCAGAAAAGGCTGCAAAATTTGATATCCTCTTTTGTAACCTACTTCCCTCAGGCCAAATCCTAGCGCTTTCAAATGAATGGAGAGGAAGAGGGAATAAAAGGGAGAATTTCAGAACTGTGCCCGCCTTGTACACAAGGAAGAAAATAAATGGCCCAGCAGAACACCTCCCAATCCAGGCGCCAGCCTGTGCAAAGCCCTGCAGCAAACACCACATGGCTATTAGGAGTGTGCACCAAAGTGATCTGCCAGGGCACAAGCCAGGCCCACAAAGTAGGAATGGGATTGGTTTGAAAAAAAAAAATCTTTTTTTAACCCCACATCTATGCTTTTTGATCCACCCCTCCTCTCCCAATCTTCTTACTCCGCAGTTTCCCAGTGAAATTCAATCTTATTATCAGTCTTTTTCCTAAAACTAGCAGTGCTCAAAGAAACTTTACTTCTACCAAAAAGGAGCAGCGAGGAGAGAGTGTCACTGGTAGCTACAGTGCTCTGCACTCAGCCCCAAGAAACCTCAACCAGAGACTCAAAACATATTAGGGTCTTCTACAAAAGAATTGCTTTGTATTTTCATAACACACGCGCACACACACACACAAAAAAATCTAGCTAGTGAACAATGAGAAGCAAGTGGAAGTGCACCAGATGCTCTGTTTGAAACACCTTAAAACAAGTTGCATTATTTTCTATATTTGGAAACTATTAAAAATTGCAAAACTAAAACCATACACATGCAACCTATCCACTCAGACTTCACTATTTTCAAAGGCAACAAATACAGCTAAACTACAAGGATAACATATGGTTTGAATATGAATGTGGTTTACATCTGTTACTGGTTAATTGGTTCAAACTTTGCCCACACTGAAGTTTTGAAGATGCAGAGATATGAGTTAAATAAAGGAGCCACGATCTACAACACTGAACAGAGCCATAGATCTAGAATTATAAAATCCAACCGATGGATCTTCCAGCCTTTCAGACTTTTTGTTTGTTTGTTTTTTAGAGCTCTAGCACTTCTCAAAGAATTAGGCGTAAGCAACACTCTTGAACGAACTAGGTCTTACCCGCCCTAGGTTTGTCGTTATCTCAATTAAATCAGCCAGATATACCACGTGGCAGTTCTATCAGCACTGAAATCCAGTTGATGGCATATACACTTGTTCAGGTGGTCATTAAATAACATGTAACATGAGAATTCCTTGAAATGGCTTGTGTTTAACCCCATCCCACAGCTTCATTGCCATACCCTTCCAGATTAGCAAACAGTTTTTCTAAGTTATATTCTCTCCCTTTTTCAAAACTTAATGTGAAATTAAAAAAAGACTACACCTGTTTATCATCACTAGGGTAGTAAAAACATCTTACTAAATAAAGTCCAATTTCAAAATGACTACATGTCCTGACTTTGGCTACCTGTCTTTATTCTATCTAAGGAGTTCAATCATTAATGGACTCTCAGCATAGGTGCTTTGTCACTGGCTTACCTTGTGTTAATGATTGTTTCTGGTGAAGGCATAACTTTGCATCTGTAGGGCCTCATCTTCCATTTTCAGCATGTATAACATAGCAGTAAGAGGGATTTCAAAATAAGGTACCACTATCATCATATATGATGAAGGCATCTCCTTAAATCTCTCTCATACATGTTTCTATTAAAACAAACAAAGAATCTTCCATCAGCTATGTAATTATTAATGTATCTTGCTGTTTCTTGCTAACTGCATTCTGAGGAGTTCATTAATGGGGCATTACATTTTAATGGTCTCCTTTTGTAATAATACCACATATATTGTTTTAAAGCTAAATCATTGAGTGATGGCAGAGACTTTCAGAAAAAAAATAAAAAAGAGAGTCAGTCAAGACTGATTTGCTTCCTACTTTTTCCATAGCATCAAGTATGTGAATTTTGGAAATAAATTTAGGGTCCTTTTACTTTACTCATTCCATATCATTCTCTATTTTATAATCTAAACTAATATTAATTTACATCTTTCAATTAGAAAATAACTCCACTGTATTAGATTATTAACTATTTCTATAATCCTCCATAACACTGATTGTTTTAAATTAGAAACAATTCATACTGACATCACCATTCTCCTGTTTTATAGGAGCTACTTTCCTCCAACAGTGTTCCTTTATAAACTCCCTCTGCTGAATTATGAAAACCTTTTACAGCAGTAGACCATTTAAGAAAGATATGAGTAGCTCAGGATCTTTCTTGCACAGATGTCCTCTGCTTTTGGTAAAGTGCAAAAATCAATGACTGCAAGTTCAAATGTTTACACTGCAACTCAATCCTCCTGACCCGCTCACACAGCTTACTGATATCTTTTTGTTAAATATTGTCAAACCTCTCATAGGCCCATTGGATCTCAAAGCTTTTATAGGATTACTAGCAAAGTTTTGCAGCAATAGGACAGTGCTATAGAATCGGGCTTTTTAGTTTTGAGGTCATCAAAGCAAGCAGACGTGTACGTTTCTTTGTACTACACTTAAGCAGCAACCTTGGCCCTTGAAATTGCCTCATGAATACCAGCAATTCTGCATGCTCATATCTGCTAGAAACCTCTAGATGTACCCTAGGTCGCCTGTAGAAGGGAAAGATTTTCATGCAAGTGAAAATAGTCATTTAACTAACTTAGTCATAAGGATACTATATTGGCACGCCAGCCAACCAGCAGCTTTACCTCTATACTATATAAAACAATATTACATTCAGTAGATGAACGCATCACAAATTCTGCTTTATCACGTCCAGATTAAGAAGGCTCAACATCAGGAGCAGAAAGTCACAAGCAAGGCAGGCAAATTAAATGGAAAAAACAATCTTACATTTCTCACATGATCAAGCAGGTAGGATGAGTCACCATGTCACAGACATGTCTAGTGCATTACAATACTCCAGCAGCATTCCCCTCAGTGCTCCATGTCTCCATCCCACTCTCGAGGCCTTGCCACATGAGCTAAACCACTTCATCTCTATGAACAGAAGTCTTTGTGCTCGCTGATTCCTGGGTTTTACTTCTCCTGCTCTGCGTGTACTGCCTATAGCATCATTCTCACACTCTACCCTGGTAGATTTGAAACCTGAAGAGTGAGAAAAAGGAAGGAACAGCTTTTGTGAAAGAAGTCACAAAAGCCAGGCAGGCTGTACCTGTAAACATCTTCACATTCCTAGCCTGTCTTTGTTACCACCTTAGTCAAAAGCAAGAAAGCTAACAGAATTCTAAGACTATTCTGATCTTAACAGAGCTAATCTATCATTTGTTCAGGAGTTACTTCCTCCCCCTCCCCTCTTCTTGCATCTTCCCTCCCTCACAGCAAATGAAACCCTTTAGGCCTTATAATACTTATCCTATCTCACCGCAACGACTCAGAGACTGATACCGTCTGTGATACAGAGGAATTGTTCAACATCTCAGCACAGCACTAAAATTCAAAGCAAAATGAGAAAGAGGATTCTGAAACTTGGGCAAGTACTGCTTTTATTTAAAAAAAAAAAGTTCTTTGAAGAAAATGTGGTTGGTAACAAAACACTCCAGGAGAGTCCAAATATCAGGAGTTCCTCCTGGCTTTTATTTGCAGCTTCAGTACCTAGAGCAGTGTTACAAAGGAACCACAAAACGGAGCAAGTTCTGCTGTCCTTACACATCTTTTACTGCCTCAAAGGAGGAGAAAAAAAAAAAAAAAAGTGATGTAGTAACAAAATAGTTTTCTTATCAATCAGAAAGCAAAAAGACACACCAAATATTTAAGAGCATAAGAGTACTAATGATGAAATGAATAAGAAAATAATGCTGATCACTAGTACTGGAGATTATATCCTTATGTAAAAGCACTGTATTTCTATCAAAACCCTTCTGCATACAGGTAACTTGCTAAACTGCCACTAATATGCCTCCGTAGTAGTATAGGAAATGAATCGTATCTGGTCTGCACGGAAGCTTTTAAAATATGCACATATTTATGAGTCTCGTTCTACATGCATAAATCTACCTTTACAATTTCTGGAAAATGCTGATAAACACTGCTTAGAAGACAAGAAACATACAAAGAAAGAAAAGGAATGAATTTACATGGGAATTTACTGTGTCTGCAGGTCATACAAATGAACCCAATTTTTTCCCACAATTAAATCTATGGTGTTATCAAGACAATCAGTTTATTTTAAGACTGTCAACCCAATATATAAATTTCCCCCTGTACTTGAAATGCCTTTATCTGATAAGATAGCTTTTGTTTAAACTGCTATTTTGAGTCTTTGCTTTGGGGGCTTTGAATATACACAGTGAAGTAACTCGAGATTTCCTACCCTGTTTTAAAATGTGTTTCTTCTGTCTGTTTGTATTTTGTAATTTCCTGTCAAATAACCTCACCATAATTAACTTTCCTTGCTCCACCAACCTATTTTTTTTTCTTTAAGCCAGTCCCACTTCCTGAGGATGGTAATAAAATGCTGATTACATTCGGCTGTTATCTGCCTTTTCTTCCCCCCCCTCTCTCTCACTCCCTTTGTCAATGGCAGCACTCAGGTTTCAGCTCTTCATGGACTGAGAGAAGCAGGTAACAGGGAAAGGAAGCAAATCAGACTGCAGGAATCCAGATTCATTAGAATTTATTGGGTCTATCAGCAGCTGGATCAAAGCCAGGCAATTAGGTAGTGCTGCCCCTGAAGCCTCGACGTGTTGCTCTCTCCAAAGCTAAGCGAACTCAGCAGCAGCCACCGTAACCAGCACATGTCGTCAGTATGATGCCCCGCTCTCCGACATGGATGTGGGGCTGCAAAGAGGGAAAGGGTAGGATGCTGCTGCTCCAAATTGGTTTAAGCTGACTGAAGCACAGGTTGGTTTAGCTGATCTCTCTTCTTTCTCATTAGGCAAGAAACTGCCCAGTTTTGCAACTGATTTACTCTCCTTACCTTCCTGTAATTCCTACAGAGAACTGTATTTCATGGAGAGCAACGTTTCATGATATAGTGTCTATTAACCGCCCACCTTTATCCCTGCCTTCTGTAATTCATTTCTCTCTTCCATTTATCTCTGTACATTTCTTTCTCAGCTAAGCTTAGTCCTCAAATCATCTCTTTATCTTCTCGCTCTGCCCGCTTTCTACTGTCCAGAAGACCAGAGTCCTGCCCATTGATACTTACTGAATTTTCTTCCTTTCCCTTATCTATAAACTCATGATAAGCATAGCCTGAAGCCAATGAACTCACTTCTCTTCTTCCAGCTCTAGCTTGGATTACTTCCAATCCAGCTTCCGTTGTTTCCATATGAATAAAACTGTTCTCACTAGGGTCTTTCATGATCTCTTTGTGGCCAAATCTCAAGAATCTTCCTCTATCCTCCTCCTATTTGGCCTGTCTGGTTCTTTTGATGCTGCTGATGATCATCTCTGCTCTGACATCTCATCTTCACTGAGCTTTCAAATTACATCATTACTTTTCCTGACCGTGATTGTTCTTTCATTATGTTCTCCTGCATGGCCTGACGGATCAATGGTGCTTTTGAAAGCGCTGCCCTTGACATACACTTCTCAGTTCAACACCTTTTGGTGATCTCATCAGGCCGCAGACTTTAATACTCATCTCTGTTCATGGCTCAGATGAAGTTTCATGATTGTGAAATCCATCCAAGAGGAGATGACATGAAGGTGACGGTGGAAATGTGTGGTAAGGGACAGGAGGGGCTATGACTACTCCTACCAGGGGCACTTCAACCTGACATCATGAAATCACATCCTCATTTATCTCTTCCCTTTCTAAGGCTGTGAATCCATTTTCATACCTCATTTTACTCCCAATCTTTAACCCTTTATCTTCAACATGAATTAAACTTACCTAAAAGTGAATCCTGTCTCCCCTTTAGAACTTCTCACTGTCACTGATGTCAACACCAATTTCAGTGCTTGGAACAACCAATTTGAAATTACTTGTGACGTTTCCTTCACTCCTTTTGAGTATCATCCTTGTACACTTTCCTTTCAAGTCCTTTAATCCTACCAGCTAAAAATCTCTCACTCATTGCTTAATTATAACCAGGCTGATAACATTCTCCTCTTGAGTCTCCCAAATACACCACAACCAGTCAGCACATGAAAGCTGAACTTACCTTCCCTTCACTGTTCAATCAGAAAACACCGAGCCCCTCACATAATTCCTAATATGACATAATGTAAAAAGCTTTCCAATACAACGTAAAAAAAATTCACATCTATTTTTTAACATCTTCTAGTTTGATTAACTTTGAACCTCCCTAAGCTGAGCAATGATCCTCAAGATCACCCAGTGTGGCAATGCAAATCTACAAGAAAGTTATCATTCTAGAGAATTTGTACAATTAAATTAAAAGCACAGAAATCTGGCACAGAGAGCAGGTGTTAGTGTTTCTGCTAAAAATACTTGCAGCATAAAGGTTAGCTATTTCTAAACAATTTAAGAGCATGATTATATTCAAGCTGTGCTACCACCACATTCACATTTTTTTCTGTCATAATGACCACCGTTAGTTCCCCTTCCTCAAGGTCTCGCCTAAATTAGGTTTAATCCATGAACCAGCACTACCATTACGTAGCAATCTTCCTGATTTTCAAAATTTATAGGGCTAAATATCCTTTCTTATCTTTTACCTTTTTTAACATTATAACAAGTTTGAGTTCAGTATCTAACTTTTTTTTTTTTAAATGATCATTTATGTTGTTAATGCATCAGGACAACCCACGACCTTCTATTTCATTTTTTCCTGAACAGAGCAGCTCATTCAGTACCACTTTTCCAGCAAGATGATTCTGCTGGCTGTTCTGCTAATTTCACATTTAACATCAGTATTTCAAATTCCCTTTATTTCTTACTGATCACAAGCCTCTCCCTTGTCAGGTCAGGCACAGTGCTTAAACCAACTGCCCTGCTGATCTGATTAATGTCCCTAACACTTCTATCACTTTCTTTTTCTTACCTGCTGTCCTTCCTTTATGCATTATTGTATCTTGTTCTACCTTTTCCACTTCCTGTATACTAAAACTAGACATGAATATGTATGAGTATCTTCAGATATCTTCCCCTTATTTCTTAAGGCATCCAACCACTGTATCAGACCTTATATCAAATGCTACTACCCCAGAAAGTGATATGGAGACTCATCTCTTAAGAAAAAAAATCTCTCTTCTTGAATGTGGCCAAGAATAAAAGCCCAAGCTTCCTTCACACTTTTTTACTTTTCTGTCCTTCTACATGCTTCTCTATGGACTAGATAAATTCTGGTCACTTGGTTAGAAACTTTCCTGCAGAAATAGTGGCAACAGTAGAATAAGGAAGAGATTTGCATACACTCATGACTTTCAACCCCCTAAGGGGCAAAAAGCACAGAATCACTGTTCAAAACCATAGTAAATAAGTGGGAGAGGTGGCCACGGCAGGCAGATCAAAAAGCAGAAGTCTGAAAATTGAACAGATTACAGATAGAGTGCTAAAGTGCCTTTAAAATAATGTTGATTTGTACTTAAGCCAAAAGAAAAGTGAACACTAGAGAAAAGAGGATGAAGTTAAAGATGATACAATAGGAAGACCTTCTGAAGGAGCAAGCTAAAGGAATATTGGCAAGTGGTAAGAGATTGGACAAGAGTATCAGCTGCACATGCAGACAAGAAATGCATTTTCTTCAAAAGTCTGCAAGTATCAGGTAACTTCAAATGCCTTTTCTGAGGGAAGTTAGAATGGGAAAAAATTCAAACTCAAAGTAATAAGTTACAGACCAGAATTCTGTCGAGTAAGTCTAGAAAAACTGATGAGACCACCACAGCAAGTGTCAGAGATTTTTCTTGGACAGAAAAGGACTGGAGTACAAATATATCAGAGACAGAATATAGACTTTGAATATAACCTACTAGAATTATCCAGTAGTGTTAGTGTTAGAAGAAAATAAAAAAGAAAAGTCAGTCACAAAAGTGTGTGAAGAATATGAATAATATTGTAAAAATCACAGTGACTGCTGAAGATAACCAGCAGATTCCTAGTGGTCCTTACATGTTGTATCAGGTATTCATAAAACCATCTATATGGGTTTTTCAAGCTCCTGCGCACTTTGTCACAACTTTCCTTGACATATATAACTGTAAAGCTTTGAACATTTGTAATAGAGACTCACTTCTGCAGTGCCAAAATACAACGGAGTTTACTGACTTGCCTATAAATTGTGTAGAACTTTGCTTTTACTCCTGCTTACCACTGATTTCCTAATAGCAAGAAAAAAGTTTTGGGTGGCATCCTGAAAGCATTTAGGACACAGCTGCTAAATATTTCTTATATCTATCATTTAAAATAGTTTAGGCAATAGCAGTTGTAATTGTATTTACCTACAGAATAAACACACAGAAGGATTCAGCGCTTGTACCTTGTAGAGACACATGATGCGTCGCTGCAGACAACAGCTCTGGGCCTATCTCTGCTTGAATCATTACATACTTTTACCTTATTTCTAAAAGAGGAACCATTAGATTCTCTCTTACAATAAGTCTATGAAGTCTAAATAAGTTTTAAATAAAAGCTGTAAGTTATTTCAAATTACCAGCTGTCAGTCAACAG
>JAVCKT010004693.1:31757-50351 GCA_032273925.1 Rhynchotus rufescens
CTCTGCGTAAGCTGTACCCATCCAGGCAACCAACAGTCAGTATCTTTTAATGCTTTTCTCTAAAAGACAAAAATTAGAATCCCAGTCAGATGCAAAGTCACTTGAAATGCTCAGATGCAAAGTCACCTGAAAAGCATTTGTCAGCCACATATGCATCCCAAAACATGCAGCATCTTCCTTGCATCTGGGAGAGAAGGAGGGAAAAGCAGCAGCACCCCGGACTCGGGAGCCACGCGGGGCTAAGTGCGCAGGGCCGGGCTGCGCTCCAGAGATTCTGGTGTCATGTCGCATAAAATCAGTTCTGTGGCCCAGAAGAGGAGACTTCAGCTGCAGAAGGTCACTAAATGACAGTTACTCTATAACATGGGCTTGAAGGAACACACACACACACACACACACACACACACACACACACACAAACATATATATATGTGCACACACAGACAAGGGAGGGAGGTATTTGGAACCGTCCATAACTGCCAAATCACTGTGAAATATGGCAAGAGAAGTCAAATATCAAGTGGAAGCATTTACAGGAATACAAATATATTTCTAGAAATCTTTCAAAGAGGTCTTCCCTCCTCTAAAAGATAAGGGAAAACTGGCATGCGTTCCCCCACAACCAAGAGGTCTCCTAAAAGAGTGTTTTCACAGGCATTTCTACCACTAACTACCACTTTGCTTTGGGGGGTTTTGGTTTGTTTGTTTTGTAAACAAGGGCCTATCACTTTGTGAACACAGTGCTGATGTGACCTAGGGCTTAGTTATATTTGGTTCAAAGGATGATACTATCAAAGAAGTGGCAAATTGAGCTAACACTATGATCCCATTTGTCCTTAGGAAGGAGAAAAAGAAAAAGAAAAAAAAGAAATAAAAAAGTAAATCAGCTGCAGGAATCAAATGCTTCTCACTTTACTCCATGCATTTTTGGAGAGATACTCAAGACACTGTGATGCAGATGAAATATGATGAAGTAGACCAATACCATAAAAGAAAAATTCATATTTGCTTATGTCTGTTTAACATCCTATCCTCTACAGACATAATCTGCTTCTTTTGGAGGTGGGGAGGGAGTGTTTGGGGACTTGCTTTATTAGCAAAGACCATAGATAATGTGAGCCATGGGCACCTCTGAATAGAAGATGATCTGGATTTCTCTTCTTGCTTCCCCATCAAGAAGCACAGCAGGGGGGAGGCAAACTATATAAATCTGGGTCACGTCAATCCAAAGCCTGTACACACTGTGACAATCAGCCCCACTGCCCTATTTCATGCTGTGATCTCTCTCCCCCACTAGAATGGAGGAGGAGGAGGAGGAGGAGCAGCATGAATCCCTCATTCCTCATGATGGGGATAAAGTATCATCAAGATTACTCTCTTACTCCATCGCTCCCGAGAGTAGAGATGGAAAGATACTGTATTTATCCCTCAACTCAGAGCTCAGTGTGAAATTAGAATTACGGTTGATGGAGAAAGGCTAATGGCTCATGAAGCCTCTGTAGGCCAAGGGGCTGTCATAAGCAAATGTGGGCTGCCTTGAGGATGGAGCTGTGAGGAATTCCTGGTCTGGGCCCCAGCTGATGTATTTTTCTCGGATTAGGCCCAAAATCAGCGTTAAGGGCAGCAAAGCAGGGCCACGGTGCTTTTCAGCCATGGTCTCACCTACTGAACACAAATGAGATGAAAGACGTAATTCGCCCCTCCAAGTTGCTGCTTCCACTGGCAAATATCTTTAGGCAGACATGCTAAGGGCTTTACAAAACCCTTCCCCCTCGCCCAAACCCTTTCTTCCCAAAGGGTGGTGAGAAAAAAATCAATGAATAAATAACCATATCACTTCATAAGTTTAGGAAGCGCATTCCTACACCTGCATTACACCTCAACCTAGACCACAAATGCTGAAGGGACCAAGACAGGCACCCAGACATGGTTGTCTTTACATAAAATTCAGCACTTACATAATCCAATCCTGCAGTTCTCTCTGCAAAGACACCTCTGAACCAGCCTAGACTTCCCTGCACTACCGCAGCCTGCTTTATTCAACTTCTCTTCTCCAGAGAGAAGTTCTCTACCCCTGGATCCTCCACAGGATTGTTTAAGAGAAAAAAAAAAATGTGTGTACATCGTCCAGTATGTTGGGAAAACAGTTTCTTAGAAGTCCATTATTTTTCAAGTTGGCTTATTATGCAGATATGGGTAAATGCCTATCTTGGGTTATATACCACTTAATTGTTGGTCACAGTCCTGAATTGCATATTTAACCTCTCTTAAGACAAACAAAAAAAACCCCACTTTACCTTGATTAGCTTTGCGTTAGACTCGACTCAAAATGGAAAAGGTGATCTATTTTCTTCTTCATATGAAAATCTCATTTCTTTTTTAGTATAGCCACAATACACATGAAACACATACGTTTCCTGAAAATTAACTGTAAAACTAGTCATTAGCTGTAAAAAGTAAATAAATAAAGCCTTCCAGATTAAGTTTCATTTAAAATGTCAGAAGAAAGTACAGAAGTGGTTTTTTGCTATATCTTCACTTCAAAACTCATCAAGTGTGGGCCATTAATGCTACAGAACAGAAGGCTACAAAATAAAACTTGGGAGTTTGTTCCTTTCAAATTAAAACTAGCATCAACCTGTCTGTGGGAGGAGGAGGATTGCAGAGATTTCACAGTTTGCCTGTTAGAGACAGTTGAAGTCTCCTTCTAAAACATAGATTATAAAATGTTTTAGGTGTAATCTGCATCATGGCTACTGATGTACAAGGCACAGGTAAAAAATATCAGGAAAGAGAGAGTAATATCACACTGCACCCAGGAACACCCACTCTTAAATCCTTCTGCTAAAGTAATGACTGTACAGACAAATCCATAGCACATTAGCTTGCAGCTTTCCAGACTTGATTGCTAGTTCATAGAGGCCAGATTTAAAAAAGGGAAGTAGCTTCCAACGATTCTACCACTTCCTTTTAATTATGTAGTTTACTTATAGGTGTAATTAATGTGGGCAACAAATGAAACACACATACACAGTTAAAACATGACTTTTTTTCACAAAATTGAACATAGTTTTTTTTTTACATATAGCTATCCACAAAAGAAAAATAATCAATGAATGTAATTGTAATCCTCCGGGAAAGGAAAATAAAAATCTCTCAGCTACCATCTTTCTGAGCTATAAAGTGTAAATCATTAAAATGCATTTTTTTTTCCACAAGGACACCATCATTTTGAGAACAAACAACTAATTTTGGATATGAGCTTTCACAACTGCCAACCTGGTAATACGTGGGACACAAGTCCATAAATATAAGCCCCACATATCCCACATTTTTCCACTTTTAAGGAAGTTGCCCTATTCTAATCAAACCTCTTATCCATTATCTATTTGTCAGATATTTCATGTATACTGTTTGATATAAAATATTCAGTAAAATCTAAGACTCCAGCCTCACCTATTACAGACTTAAAAATAACTTAATAAATTTAAAATGATTTTTCCTTTGAAAAAGGAAGACCTCAGAAAACAATTTGCCACAGTGCCTGTTGCATAAGTTAATGTATCAAGTTCTACTTAAAATATAGCATCCTGAACCTCTTCCTCTGCTGGAAGTCCTGTGCCTAGAGTAGAAGTTGCCAGATGGAAGATTGCAGCACTTAACTGATGAGAGCCTCCTAATTTCTGAGAGTGGACCTTATGACTACAAAAGTGGTCTCAGCAAAGAAGGAATAAAAATATCAAATATTGAATAGCAAGCAATTGTGTCTCAGAATCCAACGCCACAGATATGAAAGGGGCAGTTTATATTGCTTTGACCAGCAGCAAGGAATAAGAGAGAGATGGGAAAGAAGGGGGGAAAAGAATACTTGCATTCAGACCATGTTTGAAAGTTTTCTCTGGAATTGATGTAATAATATATTTCCATTTAACTCCTTTCCTGAGTCTGACTGGTATCTTCCAACTAGAATCTCTTTCATCCAAAGGAAAAGGAATCCTATCAGCTGAAACCAAAATGTTTCATGGAAACATTACAGCTCTAAGCAGCTGGTGAGGAAACACAGACCCCAATACTGTGATTCCTACCAGCTTATCTTGCAAGGAGACTCCAGCCTTCCTGCTTCAAAAGCTTGACTCAACCCTTTGCTCTGCTGCAGGAAGCCCCAGGAGAACATGGGCTCTGGTATGAGGTCCAGGAGAGTGGGACTGTCCAGTCTAGGGGATTTAGAGACAGCCACCCCTGAGTGGTAAGGTGCAACCTGAAGGAGAAATGAAGTGTTTGCTGAGCAGATCACTTCCACATAAATGGCACGGGCAGGAGCAGAACTTGTGCCAGCTCAATGTGTGCCAAAACCACAGCCACCCACTAATGGCAGAGTGGGTAAGTGGCTCAGCTTTCTGCAGCACAGGTTGGAGGTAAATATCAAATGTGACTTGGTTTTTGAGTAGGTGGGACTTAGCTCCAGGACAGATAACAGCCATGTCAACTTTGACCGCCTCCGAGCTTTTTGGTACAGTCCTACTTTGGGAATCCAAGGTGGCATTTCCAGTGCTCTCTGCTTAAGTGCACCAGCTTAGTCTGGCCGGAGGCCAAAAATTCTAGGACAGCAAGATACTGGGGAAATAGGCCCCAAGTTTTTCTGTAAATCTGCTTTTAGCAGCTCCTCCTTGCACTTCTAGATATATGTCTACAGCTCCTGAGTGCTTCAGAATCCAGGTAGTTACGCTATAGCACAGCCCTGTACTCTGAGGGCTAGATGTGAGCGTATGCCACCTTCTGCCCAAACCACCCAAGGGAAACCCATAGGAATGGATCAGCTGGGAGCTGGGATGCACTCATACCAGGCACCACACCGGAGGACCCAGAGAGATGACGAGCCCCAGGAGCTGTTCCCAGAAATCAGTATAGATAGATATTATCATACTTCATCAAGAAAAGATATTTGAACATCCAAGACAGGAAATAAGTGTTTCTGAGTTTTTGTTTGGTGTTGGGTTGTTGAGAGGGCAAAAGCAAGATAGAAGATGCTAGGAAGGAGAAATAATAGTTTTTAGCATGCATAGTGTTAGCTCCTGCAGAGTTAACATTTTGAAGAAAAGCTTGCCAAACATCACAGTATTTTATTAACATGACCAATATTTTTGGAGGAGTTGTTTCGTGAAAGGGTTTAATAACAGACCTTAAAAGCATGTCCATAATCAGAATCAACTCTGACTCTTGATATTAAATCCTTATCTCTCTTCCCCCCCTTCACAGTCCTCCAGTAAATGCAATTAAGTCCCATTTTCCTTCCAGTGCTGTATGTTCTCTTGGCAAAGATCGGACTGCAAAGCCCATCAGAAAGCAGAGAATAGAGGAAGGAAGGATGAAACACAGCAGGAGAGCTGTGCCGAAGGCCAATGATTTGAACACAATTTAGCTTACAGTTAACTCACAGCAGGACTTTCGTAATGTCCTTTTATCACCTATGAAGCCATTTCCTCATTACTCATTACCATTGCACATAACAAGACAAGGAAAGATGAGTTTGTACAAAATGGAAAACCGTTAGCATAGGATCACAAATCAGCAAAAGCGCAATGAATTTTTGGAAAGAAACAGCTTCTTGTTTATGTTCACCAGAGAAGAATGGGAAAAGGAAAATCCCACTGAAGATCTACACCAACAATTCTGTGCAAAATCCCCACTGGACAGCATGGGGCCTCTGTTTAGAGGGCAACTAAAGAGCCCTGTTTCACCCACTAGTTCTCACTCCTTTCACATGCAGAACACAAATTCTTGTTCATTAGCATTTGTCTTGCTGTATTTAAATAGAGGGAAAAGTAATTTACAAGGAATAAGAAATCAGCACAGTATTTATTTCAACTTTGCTCCTACCTGGAACTCACAGCTAAAATAGCTACAAAATATATCAGAAGCATTTAGCTTATTGCCTTAAAAAAAAAAAAAAAAAGGCAGAAAAATTCTTTGTCAGTGTTGTAGGACTTTGACTGGATCTCTGCAAGAGGTGACTTCCAGCATTCATTAGTAATAACACAAGACAGAAATTAGGTTTCACTATCGCAGACAAGAAATCTGCTACTGTAGATAAAGTCAACTTACTAATCAAGCAGACTCTCAAAAATATTTCAGAAACAACCACAGGTCAACATGACATTTCCTCTATCTGATCTTGGACTCTGTAGATGGTAAAGTAAATGCAAGGAGATAACATTTGCGGTGTCTTACTGCTGGAAACTGAGTTCACATGCACCTGCAAAAGAGCAGAAGTATTTACAGATTGCAAGCCATTAGCTGCTCTGCCAACTGAAGGTATTTTCCTCTTCACTGCATACAAATCAGAAAAAATTACTATGTGTATGAGGAGCAGCAGGATTTCACCAAGTCAGAAGTCCTATTTCTACTAAAATACACTTTGATCCTTGGAAACAAGGCTAGATTTCTGAATGTTGACACCAAAGCAAGCAAAATTTACCTGTACACAAGTGAAAAATCCCACTGCAAAACCTGGCTTCTTCCCTTCCCTCATAATTCCCTGTATTATTCACTTTTTCCAACTGACTCTTTCTTCTCATTTGACCTGTTTAACCTTACAGTTTAGGCTTTCCATTCTCAGACCACTTCAGCCATTCTCTCAGCTCATAGACAGGCTTCCATTAGAGCTATTCTCAGCCCGGAGGAATGTTAATTGTTGCAGAATTTGCACTGTAAAAATCAATGTCATAAAAAAAAGCTGAGCAACAAAAATTCAAATGCCAGTCCAACACATTCAGTCCTGTTCCCATCACTGAGAAAATATGAAAACAATAAAACAGAGGGGTGGTTTTTTTTGAGGTAGGAAGAAAGAAAAAATGTAGTACATGTCTGAAACAAAAATTAGAACAGGGCAATAAAAAAAACTCGGAGAAGACAAAATGGCATAACAGAACACAAAACCACAAACAGAAAGCTTGGCACAAACTGAACACCAGAACTCATAGATATAACCCATCTTTATACAAAGTATTTATTTTTTTTTCTACACTTTCCTGATTGCACCATTGAGCAGGAGCCCCAGGTCCTTTTTATACATAGCATGGAAAGGCTTGGTGGTTAAAAAAAAAAAGGGTTTCTATATCCAGACATGACTCAATAATTAAAACTTGTTTCTATCTAAAATCAAGTATGTTTTTAGCATAGCTCTGGTAACTTCATTCAATAGATCTTCATGAACTTAAGTTAAAAACATGTACAAGTGGCCAAGAATGCTATTCCAGTCGTAGCCTCACTGCACGGCTTGTTCCTGCTACGGCCTGTCCTCACAAGTCACTGAGCAGACGGAGACGAGGCACCGATGCCAAAAGGCCCGGCGGAGTCAGCAAACAGGAGAGGCTCACCAAGCTTTCCATAGGGAAAAGCGTAAACCAGTGAGCACCAACACAGCTTGTCTTCTGGGAGACCCAGTACTTAGAGGCAAACCTTTTTTAAGCTCAGTGGAAATGAAGCACACACAAGGCACCAGGAAATTATAGAAGCCATCATCCCAATCTGCCCGAGTCTTCCCCACACGGGCTTGCTGCCTCCCACCGTCACCTCCTCCGACCACTAAATCCCCAGGGTAAATGCAAGCCAGGCTTGCAGCACCACCACAGCCCAACCAAAAGTAGATTTGCTCTCCAAGCAGAGATAGCATGTGAGATTTTCAGATTGCTTTCATGTCTGAATCCAAATTTGTTTCTTTGTTGTTGTTGTTTTGGGGTTTTTTTTGCTCGAATTTTTGTTTTGTTTTTGTTTTAATGCGAGTATAAGACACATACGGGATACATGGATACTTCTGACCAGAAAAAGATGGGGCTGAAAGAACATGCCATCAGAACATGGCCTTCCCTACTATCATATAATGATACTCCCTACAGAAAAAAACATTCATGAGGGTGTCCAGTGGGACAGCTTCACACTGCATCTTAGCAAAGGCTTTCTTTTAATATTTACTTTAAATTGCTTAACGGGAAAACAAGGGATATGTTATATTTCCATTTTTTAAGTCCCTCAGTTGCAATAGCATGACTCTGTTTGGGACATATTACATACCTTATTTAGGAAATGATACGCTAGCTTTCTTGCAACTTTTAAGAGTGTATGTTTCTACATTTTTTTTTTTAAGACTTCAAAAGAAAAAACAGGTATACCCTATTTTTATCGTAAATACACAGACCATCTACAGGTAGTAGATTTACTGCAGCTACTGCTTTTCCAGGCAGCTCAGTCTTGGGCAAACAAGAGATTTTGCTGCCCAAATCCATGCCAAGACCAGTGCTAACTCCACGAAGCTTTTCACTCCTCGGCAAATCACCATGGCTAAAACCCCTATTTGCCTCCAGCAGTTCAGTGCCACCCGCACTGGTTCATCGGACCAGATTTTTACCTTGGTACTGTTTTCATGGAGCACGGAGGAAGCAAATGCAGATGCACGCAAGGGGGACAGTTTACAAGCTTCCCTGCCCATTCCCATTTTATTAGTGCCATAAAGTCAGCGTAAACCCAGCTGTTTCAGCCCATCACTTGAACAGTCACTGCTGCCTGATAACCAGCTTCTCCTTGCAGGAGCAGGCTGGCTTTCCCAGTGTTGCTATCCTGCTCTTTTCTGAAAGGGCTCCGTCCAAGGAGGAAGCGAGGGTGGGTTAAACGATGTACCTCTCTACCAGAGTTTACCTTCAAATACAAAATAAAGAGTGGAAGCGGCTAGGAATGCACTCACTAAGGCTTAGGAACACCAAATGAGGTATTTCAAACCTCTTCCCAGGTAACTGTTTGTTAGAGGCACTTTAAGACTTGAAAGCAAAGCCTCGATTAAGTTACCTCCCCTGGAAAAAGAAGGAAAAAAAAAAAAGAAAGAAAAAGAAAAAAAGCTACTTCAATCAAATCAAGACACTATGGAAACCTCTTTGAAATACCACTGCCTGCAATCTCACTAAGTCCCAGGCACAATTCCCAAAGACTTCAATAAAACCTTTGTCTGGGATAAGGAGTGCCAGATTTGGCCCAGTTTAATACATTAAGTCTGTGGTAGGTGAAAGCACAGGCCGATTGTGAAATGAGCTTCGTAACTAGTGAGATAAGGGAAAACCCAGCACTCTTCATTCGGTATGCAGGAACATATGGGGGGCTGGAACAGGGAAATTAAAGCAGAGGAAGAAGGAGCCAGAGTTTTAGGCAAAAAGCATTCAATATCCTCCCAGCGTGGGCTGGGGAGGACTGTGGCTTGCTTGTGAGAGCAGCTGGCAGAAGTGGAAGGCTCAGAGAGGTTTCAAGGACTTGTGTGTGTTAAGGGCTAGGCCTATGCAAGTTCACTAAGTTTAGTGAATTCTTCTGCCAACTCTTCCAAGCTCGAGGCAAATACAGATAACCTCAGCTTAACCCAACTCCAAGCAAACCTTCCTTTCTCACCCCCACCCTCAATTAGCAAGCTTAAATCCAGAGCGTCTAAAAATAAACTATGAAATCACTTCAGTTACAGCACTAGTAATGCACTTTTTTTAAAAAAAACTTCTCCATATCACCCAAAGGTTCCAAGCCTCATTTGTTAAAGCCCTGATTTGTCAAAAAACAAATAAATGCATGAAAGGAGTGATGAGGCTTAACTTCTAGCAGATCTTTTCATGCATCACAGTATTCCTACCCACACAATACGCTAGGTATTCCCGTCTGCATTACGCTTATCTGCTTCTGCTTTTAAGATAAGCAGAGCTAAAATAGCTGGCTGGGGAACTTTCAAATACAGATAAGTTCCTTGCAGTGCTAAACTAAGGACGAATACACTTATTTCTGAATTTTAGGATCTCTTTCTCATCTTGACCTCTCCTTCCCAGCTGTGAACAACCATTCTCATGGCAATCTCTGCCTTCAAGACCACCCAGAATCATCTTCATCTCTCAACCATCTGCCTCCGTTGAGCTGACAAGATAAAAATCTAGACAGAACTTTTATATATATTTTTTTTAAATCCATAACTTGTCTAAACTTCCACCTGCAAAACACTGACTCACTCCACCTTTAAGCACACGAAGAAGGTAAGGACAGAAAAAATAACTCATGTGCACAGAAACACAAAAGATAAGAGCACAAACTTGCTAGTGAAACAAATAGTCAGAGCAATAGAAACAAGATTATTAAAGCTGCTGAAAATTCAAGTCCTAAAGCCAGAATCCACAAGGAGGCAGATTGATCTATTCCTTTCTACCACAGAAGTTATCTAACACTGCTTTACCTTATTAGTGCCTCATGAACCCCAAATTAGGAGCTTTGAAAAAGTGAATAATCACCTAACTTCACATCCAGAAGCTTTCAGTACCACTCCTTGGCCTGCAGCAAGGAAAGAAAAAAATCCACAGCCACCAAAATGCAATTTTAGGCAAGAGTCTCTTAAGCAAACAAGATATCAGCAAATCGGCAACTCCTCCTACTCCATGACCTCAGGTCTTAGTAGAAAAGCAAGCTGATGTAAGCTAAAATATTGCAAAACCTTCCAAGTGTTGATCAAAGCTGCTGGATCACAGAAAGCCATCACTTGAAACATACCAAAAGATCTTTAATGCTGTAGCCTCCTCTTCCCTGCCTTGTGGCTTTTGCACCAGCCTACACTGTTAAAGCCAACTCGATGACAACATGGGACACGTCGTCTTTGGAAATAACTACACAGTCTGGATCCCAACAGCTTTTGGTGAGGGTTAAACAAACATCATTGGCTTTCCTTTTGACAATTAGCTTTCTGGAGCTAAAAGAGCCTTTTGCCTGAGCATGTTAGCAGATTATACTCTAACGCTCATCATCTTGTTCAGTGGAATAAGTTGAGAGTCAGTAATAGTAGCAACCTATTTAAAAAAGAAAGCCTACAGTGCTGTGTCACTGAAAGACTTGGTTAGACTTTTGAAAAGACAAAAAAATCTCCTAAAAATACAGAATTCAAAGCTTCAGCTTATAGGACAACCTTTAGCCAGCCGTTTGGCACAGGCTCCTGATAAGCTTGTCGTACCAGAGTCCCTTTCATTAGCACAGTGAAAAATTTCATTGACATTTAACCACTGAAACTAATTGCCAGGTTTTGACTGTTGTAAGAGGCAAAATAAAAAAGACAAAGTCTACAATACAGTCTACAGCTTCCCCACTGCTGACCTCACTTAATTCACCCTGCTGTAAGACTTAAGCGTGCTTGGTATGCTTAGTGCTTTTGTAGCCAATTAATGCATATTCATAATTCTATGAATTACGATAACTTGGGGAATGGGGGAGAGGAGAGGCGGTGCCTTCATAGTCTCCTGCTTGTGAGCTCAGTGTTTTGCCTCTGCTGCTCAGTCTTCTACAGAAGGTGGGCTTGAATGAAAATGTTTGAGACAAGTGTCTCCCTATGTAAATGACAAATACATTTTTCTGGTGAAAAGGGGCACAGTTTCTCAGGGAAGCAAAGTCCTCAGCTGCATTACATCAAGTAAGGAAAATGTAATTAACATTTTCTTGGAACGCAGAATTAGTCAACATGCAACACAACTGGATTCACAGTAACCTCAAGTTCATTATGAACACCTCAAAAATTGTTTTTGTTTGAAGACCTTTTTCAAAACTATCAAACTGCTTATGTGACCATTGTTTCCTTTCAGTCTCCACTGTTCTTTTAGGAGTGATTTAGTATTTCTGGATGAGAAAATGCACAGGTTTTCAAGATGATGGTCTGCAATTGTTCACTACCAGTTCAGGAAAGAAGATATTTTTAAGTTAACTAGAACACTTGACTAAAATCAGCTTATCATTTTATTAATTCTTTTCTACTTTTTAAAGTAAATAAGCAGGCTTCATGTGAGGTTAGCTCCAGGCTTTATTCAAGTCACATCTTCCACAAACGTTTGAACCAAGTCTATTATGCAGTGATTTTCATGTCCTTTCTCAAGGAAAATAAAAAGGCAACAACCTCAAAAGATTTGGGAAAGGCGCACTGCGTGTTTTCACAATCCAGAGAGAACTTGGGGTTCTCCCACAGCACAATTAAAGGAAAATAAATTAAAAAAAAAAAAAAAAAAAAAGAAAGAAAAAGACGACACTCCCTGAAGATTTAGGACCAATGCAGGATTCCCAGCCTTCCAGACTATGCCTGAGCAGAGGGAGAGACAGTCCAGATGGTATCCAGATTTTCTACTAGTTCACAGGCCCTAGCTAGGCCCAAAAGCAGGAAAAGTGCACAAGGCCTGCTACGGACAGATTTCAGCCCTGGGCTATGTGCTGCTGTAGCTGCTCTTCGCATAGCCAAGGTGATCAAAGACTTGCTACCATATGGAGAAAAAAAAAATACTCATAAAGACACTTTCCCCCACAAAATAAGTGATTAATTTGAGAAAGTGGAAAAAAAAAATAATGAGACAAAGTAAGCACACTGTAATTGCAAAATCTTACTGTGAAAAGTAATATTTGCACAAAGCGTTTCAGCATGTGAAAATACAGGTTTGCAGGAATTTGAATCTTTCACCTGAAGCGCAAAGAGCCTAAACAAAAGGGCTCTGTTCTGCAGGGGCAGGAAAAAAAAGCCGTAAAGTAGAACCAGTCAAATTTCTTAATCCAAGCTGCCTGATGAGGCAAGAGAAAGCTAACAGGTAAAATGATTAACTTCATAACTTGAAAATATTTCCTTTTAATAAACCAAAGGAATTTCAGCAAAGATTTTTAATACTAAATATATATCAAAGTTTAAAGCTAAATCACTTTAAATGTCCTGCTTAAATCAAGAACCAACGTTAGAAGAAATCAGACATCATCTTTATTATGTTTCCAGGCTCACCATATTTGCAACATAGTAAAAAAGCTTTCCATAATACACAATTTCTAATCCATTTTTCACTTGTCATGAACATAATGAAAGAACAGACTATTTTGATTTTAATTTTGTCTGTTGGATCTACGTTTTATGCACCAAAAGCATCGCAAAAAAATAAAAGATCTTTTGTTGCACTGGTTTAAAATCTGATTTCATATAGCAGAAATAGAAACAGTAGTCTGGAAAATCCATAAGACACAGCATCTTCCTTCTGAGTCTACAAATGATGAAAACAAACAGGAAACAGATTAAAATAGGATGAATGGAAAAAGACTTCTGACGCTCCAAGGGAAAAACGAACTTTGTAAGCGCTGCTTTCAGAAATGCTTTAACAAAACACATCTTGGCTTTCTACAAAAAGAACAAAAATTTTTTCTTTTAAAAATTTTAACATCATAGAATCCAATATGTTAACCAGAAACCAAAATATTTTGATTTAGAAATTACCCCTTCTTCCTTCTTGAAAATTACACACCTTTTCTTTCGCAGCCTGCTTCCATTGCTAGGCTCCCTACCCGTTCTGTTTCCCTTATGGTGGAAAGGAAACACAGCCCTTCATGGATGGGATCATACCCTAAAGTCACAAGAAGGGGAATCACTTCCATACGTTTAGGACTGGCTCAAAAATCTTACCAACGTTGGTATCGTTAGCACCCTGCCTTCGCTTCCTATCCATAAAAGTGAGACATTCATCCAGGCCCTCATTACTGTTGCTGAAATGCAAGATAATCTCCTTCCTTCTGGCCGTGACAGAAGTAATCTTGCCCTCCGAAATCCATTCAAAATGCAAATGCAAAAATCATCTTCCTGCTCTACTGCCTCAAGCCCGTTCCCCCTCTTCTTTCCTGCCAATTCATCCTGCCAGCTCCTCCTCTTTTCTTCTACCACATTAAGCACAAATTGCTTGTCTTCATTTTTAGAGTTGTTCTTAGATGGTAACAACTGATCCAAATGCCCTACACATCTATTTAAACCCAGATAATGAAGCCTAATAACTAAGTAAGAAATAGCTTAGGTAAAGACTATTTAGAAATCAATGCTGTGCACTGTAATGACCAATTCAGCGTGCATACCTGCTCACAATAAGAACTGTGGCACACTGTGGCTAAAATTCCCTATGTATGCTTCTTTGGAGTGTAAACCAGTGTAGGCTTTTAAAACATCTTCCCTTTTGAAACATTTTACAACAGGCTATTGCATTTCTGACAAAACCTATTTTTTTAGTATCTGTTACGTGAAAAGCATTATAGGATCTTTTTCTTGGTAAGGAAAGAATATTCCAAAGCCAAAAACCTTTACACAACACCTCATGAAAACAAGTCAAGTCCTTCCTTCCCTCTGACAGAGTGGGATAAATCCCTGGAAAAAAATTCTGTCTCCATGGCTCATCACCTCTGCTTATCAGGTTAGTATAATTCCAAAGATCTAATTCAGAGCCCGGAGAGAAAGAGTAACACATTGCACTTTGCTATGTAACCGTGGTGTCATTTTCATTTCATAATGAACAATGAAGTCCAGGGCCTCTATTTCGAAAAGCATTTTAGCGCCATCTTCTAGTTCCCTAATGACCAAAAAACAAGGGTAACGAGTGCAGATGGGGAACCTGTAATTACAGGTCACATCTAAGCTAGCGAACCAAGAACAATTTGAGCTTCAGGGTCTGCATGCACATCACAGCTGCAGTCCAACCCTTCATCTGGCCAAGACTTAAGCATACATCAGCTCCACATCCTTAGGCCAATCTGGTCTGGCTTCCATGGGAAAGAAATCCAGCACATACAGAGCAAAACAGAACTGGGGCATGTTCGAACCTGTTTTCCACCCATCAGTTTAGGAGGTACCATAATCTGTTTGAAAAAGTCCGGCAAGTACGTGAATTGACTCTCACCGTTATTAAACGGGCTTGAGAAATCTCCAAGCAAATAGTGGCACCTTATTATGCACATGAAGGAAAGCCAGAAGACAAATAGCAAAAGAAATCCCGAGACGAATGTAAGACCATACGTACAATGCATGCTGAAAAAGAGCCTGTCCCCAGAAAACATTTTAACATACAGCATCATGCATCTCCCCACTAGATATATCAAGATATATTTTACATGAACAGGGATTCAGGGATTCCAGACCAGAAAACATATATAACATTCAGCGCCATACAGTAGCCCTATTGCAAGATACTTTCACACTAAACACAAAAAGACACCTCTCTCCTGTTCGATATTGTGATAGATGGCCTAATCTGACTGCTCAATTATAGTTAGTGGAAATTTTTTATAAAGAAAATAGAAGAATATCTGTTGGGAGGAGCCCAGAAACAGCCAATTCCAGCTCAAGCACAGTGACAGACATCTTGTTCTATTTTCTGATGTCCCATGTTGCCTACTTTGCACTGCCCTTTGGAAGGCACACCAAAAGCAAATGATGACTTTAGATTACTCCGTGTGGAAAAAAAAGAAAGCAAAAATGGCCATCCTCACTAGATCAGCATGGCATGCACGTCTCTCCAATCCAGGGGCATCCTGCAAAGTGTAGGGGGCATCTTGCAAGGGATGCTGTCATCTGTTGCTTGTTAACCAGTCAAAGAGACTCCCTGCACTACACCTCTCTGAGGTCTATGGTATGTTGCTTGTAGCTCTCTGTCCTCTGATGATGTTGGTATGCTCACAAGGTCAGGAAATTGCATGCCTTCACTGAAATGCATGAATTTAAGGACTTGTCCTATCCTTTGAAAGAGTGTTCCTACCCCTAACTGCTTTCCCTTCCTGCAAAAGCATGTCTTGAGATCTATGCATAATTGCCATCTCATTTTTCATTTGTCCAAGACCTGTGTATACTGAGCTCCCTACACTAATAAAAACGACAGTTTTCATTATGATTTTTTCCCCCAGATATGTTGCCTTCGAGTCTGTTGGTTTAATCAGTGTACATATTTAAGGGAGAAAAACATAAGGAATTGAAAGTTTAACTTACTCCAACTAACAGACCCCTAGACACTTTCTTCTTTCCTTGAGACCTTTTCAGAGGACCTTGCTCCCAATTTGCCCTTTGCCAATTTACTGTACCCTGTACGTGCATGTGTGTCTGTGCATCTCAAGTTCTTTTGCCATTTTTATTGACCAGCACCTCCAGGAAAGTAACAGTTTGCAGTATCTAATTCTTTTCCATATTCTGCTTATAACGGTAGCTAGTACAGCCAAAGGCCACCTAGAGTTTAAATTCATAAAGGAGACAAAGAAAACAAGAGCAGCTTCTACAAATATGTCTGAAGCAAAAGGAAAACAAGGGAAAATGCAAGCCCACTTGTGACTGTGGCAGTGACCTGGTGGCAAAGGACATAGAAAAAAGACAAGGTGCTTTTCTAGTATGATCTACCTTCAGAAATCCCACACCTCTGAGACCTGTGAAAAAAGTCAGGAGCAAAAGAAGACTTACTCTTGAGGAAGAGTATCAGGTTAGGGAACATTCAATCAGACCAGACATATACATGTTCATAGTGCCAGAGGGTTTACATCCATGAGCCCTGAAAGAGCTGGCCAGCATCAAAGCAAGACAGCTTTCAACTACTTCTTTTAAAAGGTCACAGTGATCACAGAGGGTTGTGGAAGACTAAAAAGAAGCTAATTATACCCATATCTTCTAGAAGGGTAAGAAGAAAGATTCAGGGAACTACAGGCCAGTGAGCCTCATCTCCATCCCAGGAAAGGTGATGGAGCAAATAAACCTTGAAACCAGGCAAATGAAGGACAGGAAGGCAATGGACAGTAGTCAGCAGAAATTTATGAAGGAGGAAATCATGCCTGACCAAGCTGACAGCCTTCTAAGATAAAATTACTTGGTAAATAAGTGGAGAGAAGTAGATGTTATTTCTCTTGCCATTAAGTAAGAATTCTGACAAAGTTTCTTGTAACTTCCTCAAACCAGACTAGGCAAATAGACAGTGAGGTGAACTGCAAACTGAGTGAACTGTAGCCTCAAAGCCACGCGATCAGAGGCACGAGTTGGAGGCAAGTTGCTAGTGGTGCTCCCCAGCTGTTGATACAATTCAGCATCTTCTTTAATGACTGGAATGATGGGATACCCTCACAAGAGGTCTGCAGGTAACGTAAAATTGGAAGGAGCATTCTGTCACTCAGAGGGATCTTGACAGGTTGGAGAAAGGGGATTGGCAGGAGTCCCATGACGTTTGAAGGGAGATGCAAAGCCCTGGGCAGAATAATCCTTTACACTAAGACAAACTGGGATCAAGGGGCTGTCAAAGAAGGCCCTGGGGGTCCTGGTCAACCATGGAGCAGCAATGCGTCCTCACTCACCAACAGCCTCCTAGGCTGTACTAGGCAGAGTATCGGCAGCAGGCAGAGGGAACCAATCTTCCTTTCTGTTCATCCCCAATTGGAGGCACTAGGTCCAGCGTCGAGCTCCTTAGTACAGGAGAGTCAAGGACCTTATGGAGTAGCTCCAGTGAAAGGTCACACAGACGACACAGGAATTGCATCTGTGAGAAGAAACTCAGGACACGGCAGAGACTGAGAAAGCTGAGACTGTTCAGCCTGGGGAAAAGAGAAGCTGATCTCATTGAAAGTAATTTATCAAAATAGCAATTACCTTACTATAGCTTAATCATGTTTCATAGTATCCTATATTGTTCTCACTCAAAATAGGCTAATAACATAAGTAACTCCCTTGACTCACCTTTTCTACAAAACTAACTTCATAGAATACCATCCATCAGTACAAAAGGGACTGGAAGGAGGACTGGATGTTGCTTTATAGCGATTGAACATAAGGTTACAGATCTACTATGACATGAAGACAGAAAGAAAATAGGTCAGTTCATGAAGAATAAAACCAAACTAACTTCTTTTCTGACTTGTCTTTCATATGACTACAGAATAATCCCTGCGAAGATACCCAAAGGT
This sequence comes from Rhynchotus rufescens, assembly GCA_032273925.1. Classification (NCBI taxonomy): domain Eukaryota; kingdom Metazoa; phylum Chordata; class Aves; order Tinamiformes; family Tinamidae; genus Rhynchotus; species Rhynchotus rufescens. The sequence goes on from JAVCKT010004693.1 coordinate 49,512, forward strand.
GAAGTCCAGGGCAATCATCTCAGGCAGTGGAAAAGAACAGTGTATCCTATATGCAAGGGGGAGATACATAACTCATTGACAATATATAAGCAAGAGAACTGTTACATAGATAAGCATCTTGCACTGATTAGAACAAATGCTTTGATAAACCCAGGTGCTTAGTTTAGCAGCAGGGAGTGACAACCATAACATTCCCTCCTCACTCTGAAGCATAACAAGGCGGGAAAAAAGTCTCTCATGCTCCCCTAGAAGAAATTTAGAAGTATTTTCTTTATGTATACAAGAGAGGATTACTCTCAACTCACTTAAAGCTATCAGGGAATTTCTGGTGGTACTCTTGCAGGCCCAGCAGTGCCCTTGATAAATCAACAGAGCAAAACCTTTTGCTCTGTTTGGTGGTAAGCAATGTCAAACAATATATTTCATTGCCAAAACCAACACAGAAAGGAAAAAAAAAAAGGAATTTCGTAGATAAAACATCTCAGTCCCTGACATCTGCATTTATACACCTTGAAAGATACTAATAACTAAACAGCCAGGCAGTATTTATGTAAAAATGTTAAAATCACCACTAACACATCAGCAAAAACATTAACATTACAAGTTTTATTTTCTTAGACCTTGATTCCTCACTGCTCACAGAAATTAAACAGCATAGCATTTTATAATTATTTCTAAGTAGCAGTTATTATCAGCACAAAAGTTCACAGCACTCCTGCCCTCAAACTGTGTAGTCTCTGATTTGGGAGAGAAAAATTTTTATATATATATATATATATACATATATATATATATATATGTGTGTGGTGGTGCAGCTTATTATATCTCATGAGTTTTGTA
>JAVCKT010004694.1:0-11143 GCA_032273925.1 Rhynchotus rufescens
TTGTAACTTCAAAGGCTCATGCTAAAAAAATGAACTGTAAGATGATTAGGTGTAAGTATAGGATATCATGGACTATTTATATTATCTCACATGTCACTGAAATGAAAAAAAAAAATTAAATTAAAATATTAATCTGTATTGTCCCTTTTTTCTAGGCCTAAAGCTGGAATGTTGGAATTCATTCGCTGCTCGATCTTCTTATGTATATACAAACTTGGGTACTTAAGGAGCCATCTTTCTTTCTTGGACTATTCATATGAGGTAAGACATTTATTTCTAATCACCTATGCTGAAGTTGCCTTTTGTCTTAAAAATAGAAAAAAAAAAAAAAAAAAAGAAAGATCAAGAATTGCATATGTTAGTGGTGGATTCAAAATTGTTCCACTGACTTTAGGACAGTTGTATAATTTGTAGCAATTTTTGACCTTCCTAATTGGACATGCCTGATAATGCTGCTGAGATCAGGCAAAGAATGGAAAAATGCTTTGTGCTAGTGTGGATCATATCTTTTTGTCTTTTTCTCTGTACAGCATATAATAATTTTTAGATATGATTCTAGTCAAAAAGTGTTTATATATATATGTATAAATATTATCAAAGCCTTAGTTTGCCTTCTTTTATAAATTTGTTTAATTTTTTTGTTTAAATTTGTCATTAAAATATAATCTTCTTTGCTGTCTCTAACCCTTACTTTATTCTGCTCTGCTTTCTACCATTCAGTGTTTTGTCCCTTATTTTACATTGGCTGGGTAGTCATTGTTAACAAGAAACAGGAATGGCTTGCTCCCATTGTTTCCTTCAAAATTCTGAAAGAATTAGGTGTCCTACACATCATTTGCTATCCCTCAGACCAGAATAGGTGAAGCTTCTAAATAATGCCAAAATGTCATTGATGAAGACTTTTTTTTTTATCGGAAAAGTTTGCGTGGATGACCTTGAGGGGTTCCCCATCTTGATATAAAAGTTTGACCATCATGGTTTTTGTTCTCAATGTATTGAACAATTTCTGGTATTACAGTAGGACTGCTGTCAAGAATAGTAGTATTGTTATAATGGAATTTAGGATAACAATTCCTGTGCAAAGGTCAACTGAGGGAGATAATCAACTCTAGTTGAAAAGTCTTCAGAAGTAAATAGTAGACTTACTTAAAAATTACCTCTGATTACCACTCAAAACATTTATCTATCCTTCCCATTTACATAGAATGATGTAAGTAACTTTGAACATCTTGTGAGGTCTGTATTTCTTGTATACAAAATTATCTTTTTTTCTGCCACATTTTTTTCTTGGCATTTTTATGTGCTTGCTTTTCAGCTCCTTATCCTTCTTTATTCTGTTTCTCTTTTAAACCCACTTAGTTGTGTTCTTAAGTTAATGGTATACCATGGAACAGATTGATAGAAAATTGTGAGACTTCTGTTTGTACATATGGTCTCTCTTGTGATTGCATTTCCTGTATTCATTTCTCAAGAGTGTTTTAAGAACTAGAAGATAAGATTTCAGAAGAGTTGTTTGCAAGGCATTCTGACTAGTAAAATTAGGTGACCTAAACTCTGAATAAGTAAATTAGCCAAGCATGGGCTTTGCTAAAGGTGCAGTTTTGTAATCAGCTTAGACTGATCTAAGAGCAGGGCTCCACAATATAAAATCAATCATATTAATTCAGTGCTGCCAGCAATTTTTCCTGTTCTTAGCCTTGCGTACCTACTTCTTTCTGCTATTTTAGTTAAGGTTTCTGCTATTTTAGGGAGTTAAAGTGGTTCATAGAAAGGTCTGACATTTGTCAGTTACTTCTTGCAAAGATCTCAGGGTGAAAACTAGGTGGAAAACGAAGAAAGGAGAGGGAGCTAAAGAGTAATGAAGAAGAAAAGAGCAGTGGGAAGGAGGAAAGGAGCTAGCTGCCCTCATTTTGCCGTGGAATCAATTCAATTGTGTGTGTAAAAAGCAGCAGTTATAGCAGGAGCACAGTCCTGCCCTCTACCTCCAGCCTGTCACATTAACTGCCCAGGTAATTTGGGTTAACTGGCTGGTTCCACACACTCAGCCAGAAAAGGTAACTTTTCCTTTGGATCAGTGAATTGATGCAACTTGCTATTAAGCTAGGAGGATTACTAGTGCTAAGGCAGAGAGAAGAGGAAGTAAAATGCAGGTGCAGGGTAAGAAAGAGGAACCACTGCTTTTTGATAAAGGTGAAAGATTAATACAAGTGTCAACCACGCCCATGCTCTCATAGGAACAGCATTGTATCTATCAGTTGTCTGAAAATATATTTTAAAAAATGTATTAGTCTTGATTCCATTTGCAAATGATGTTATTTGTCCAATCATTTAATGACATTGTTATCCCCACTTTTGCAAATGAGGTCCTTTCAGAAGTTAACTTCCTCAGGGACCTCACGCAATGTTCCTTTTTTCTCCAAACAAGATAATAAATTGAAGATATCACAGTTAGACAAGTGATCTTTCTTATTATGAAAAGTGGAATGATTCATTTTCTCCAGAGTGTATATTTTATTCTTGGTGCTAGGTGTCTTTTATAGTCATGGTTTAGGCCAAAGAAACAGCCCCTGCTTTTTTTTTTTTTTTTTTTTTTTTTTTTTTTTTTTTTTTTTTTTTTTTGTTGGGATGCGGACCAGGAAGAGAGGCAGGGGATGGAAGGAAGGAGTGAGTGAGATAATGTGTGGGGCAATTTCTGGGTTCTGTGAGAATGTTTTCTCAGGGTCAGGTTAGGTGACCTGTGGCATGGCTCTGCTGGTGTTTTCCTTAGAGGTGAGCTCTATCCGGGACCATTGACCCCAAGGAACTGGGCTGACAACTCCATCTTCACCACATAGCTTTAGGAGATTGCTTTGTAGCTTGGGTGGAGGTCACTCAACGTGTTGACAATAATGGCAGAGATATTATATTTGACTGCATGGAGACAGTGAATTGAGGAGAGTAAATAATAAACAGGTTTTTTTTGCATTTTTTTGAGGAGCTGAGCTGCCACATCCTATACTATTTAGTTTTCCACAAGCTGATTACCTCATGCCTGTGTAATGTGATGATCGTGTGTATTACTAAAGCCAAATCATTTTCTGTCAGACTAGTCTTGGAGTTTCCTAACCACCTGGCGGTAGTAGAAAACATTGCTCGTGTGCTCAGTTATGTGACAGTTCAGCAGGCACGATACGTAAAAATAAATCTGTAATGATGCTGCACCTCTTCAAAGTGTTTCCATTCAACTGCTTGGGTTTGGCGTCGGCCAACATATTTCATGAGCTGATTTTGGTCAAGCACTCTGTTATTTGACAGTAGTACTAATGAGGAGTAAGTAGAAGTGAGAGTCATTGACATGTTGTTGGAAGTCTTGTCTGAAGTATTTTCACCAGCCATTGCAGTGGTTGTAGCTCCATACTGAGAAGGGTTGTTAAACTCAATGGCTGTGAAGGAGGGAACTGGGGGAAGAAATACAGGTTTCTTTTTTTTTTTTTTTAAGGTGTACTTTTATCTTTTTATCTTTGCCCTCGCTAAAGGCACTGAAGGCAGAAACTTCATCGTAGTCAAAGTATTTATTTATTCCTCTAGAGTACCTATACTTTTTAGATGCAACTGGTTCAGAGTTGTAAACAGTATGCTGCACTAAATGGAGTGCTTTTCTTTTTTTTTTTTTTTTCAGTGCAAATCTTTTATTTCTTACTAGTGGGCCAGCTAATTTGTCTGGAGAGAATATATAATATCTCTTTATTAAAGAACTTTATTAAAGATTTGCAGTGCTTTCTGCGTGCCACAGCAGTTCCTCTTAAAGTGATATATTGCCACACTGCTTATTCCTCCTTTCATCATACAAAGACTTGCTGTTACCTCACTTGTTTCTTAGTGTAATTTACCAGCATCAGAATACTGACTTATGAGTATTGACTTAAAACAAACATTTACTCATAAGGACTTATTTCCACATTGGCGATAGTTTTCTGCTCTGTAACATTTTTTCCTTGGTCGCTCATTATGATCATCTGTGCCACATTTCAAAGAGGAGTGTATCCCATATTTGGTTTCCATTAGGGTGAAAGCTCCATGCCCTGTACTATGATTTACGACCTCAGCATTTATGCAGTCTCCGTGCCCTAACTAGATGGCTGGTATATTCGAAATGTATTTTAGAAATGAAGCCGGAGATGGAAGGAAACTCTACCGCCTCATGATAAAAAGCCTTGTCAACGCACATGGAATTAAACAAACACAAGTTGTAATCTCTATTTTCTGTGTAACCTTCATTCAAAAAACCCTGCTGTACCATGCACTGCATCCCCTGGACTGGACTTTTAATATTCCTGACAACTGCCCTAAGGGGAATAATGTCCCTTAGAAAAAGTCACAGTAAAATCTGGCAGTAGATTAAGTTAGTTTCCACTTAGGTGTGACAGCAGAGTCATTACTGATTTTAGACTTAGCCAGTTTGAGAGTCGGCTTCACCACCGTCAACTAAAGACTATGATGTATCGTTCCAGATGCTCGGGCCAATTGACCGTAAAATTGCTCCGCATTTCTGGCAGAGCAGCCAAGATGGAGCTTTTAAAATCTCCACTCCCTGAGCTCAACACCCTCCCCCCTCTGCTTAAAAGCTGCTCATTATTCTTCTTCTGCCCGCTGATCTTTTAGCAAAAGAAAAACTTCTGGAATCAATTAGAAGTGTCTGCACTTGATGAGATTTGCACGTGAGTTCGGAATTGCGAGGCTTTGATAGTGTCAGCCAACAGCTGCAGTTTCAGGTGGTAAAACCGGGGAAGGAATTTTCCAGGGTTTATTTACAATCATAAAATAAAACAAAAATCAAGACAAGTTGGAAACCATCTACTGTGTCATTAAAATGAAGTCTGAATCAGATTATATATTTATTTTTCTGAAAAAAAAAAGTAAACTAGTGGTTTATTATCAGGATCTTTTCAATTATCTTGCAATTATTAAGCTGTATAGACTGGTTGTAATAAAATGCAAGCCGTGGGCTGCTTGCTGTAGTTTTAGCTATAAAAGAGGCATCTGCTATTACTTTTGTCAGTTTAATTGCTTGACAAGACAAGAAGGTAGTCATACTTAATATAAATCAGAAGGGTGCTGTTGAAGATGAAGCAAAAATGGTACTCTGAAGATACCAAATGAATATTCACATATACTACCTAAAATCTTTGCATTTCATTTTCAATGCCTACTAAGTAGGTAGCTAGAAAGGTACCACTCACATTGATAGCTGCAAAATTTATTTTCTTCTCCTGCTTAACCCAAAGCAGTTGGCTTGTATCTGAGTCTACTCAGATGAGTCTGCTGTTTTACAGATGAGTGCCACGCCAAATGGAGTAATTAATATTCGGTTATATATGTGTGAAAGAGTCTTCATAAAAATCAAATTGTGCCATTTCACTCCCAGTCTTAGTAATGTACAATTCTGATTTGTTTAGTTCATAGTTAAAGGCATATTTTTTCTAAGTTTCAAATGTTATAAACTGTGTATGTCAAGCTGTGTTTTTCCTTAACCTGAAATTAACACATGGATGGTAATAATAGAAACCTTGTTGAAGACGATGAATGATTTCAGTAATGCTAATCCCTAGAGAAAACTCAAGGAGTATTAACTTACAATTTTGTTATTACATATATTTACTTCATATCTGGATTTAGACAGCAAGAGCTATGTAGAATAAATCCAGAAAGATGGGTCTTCTTCTTTCCAAAGAAAAAGTATTCTACGGAGTATTTTCTTTTTCTCATTATAGACAGAAGTAAAATATCAATTTAAGAACAAGATAAAAAATGAATAAATTATTTAATGTTCTTTAATGTTAAATTCTTTAATGTTGATGTCTGTAATGCTGAAGTGTTTAAGGTATTTTGAACTAGCTGGAAGTAGGGTCAGTGAAGGAGTTCCTGGAGCAGATTTTGTGAGCAGCTGTGGTACCTCATTCTGCACAGCAGCATCTCTGCATCAAGCCCTGGACAGCAATGGGGTAAATGGGAGCAAGAGACTGTTTGGTTTATGGAGGGGAGCTGCAAAGGTGGACAGCAGGCTCCTTTTCTGCTTGCTTGAAAGAAGCCAGTACTTACTGGTCAATCTATACTGTTCCTGTCCATTTTAAGTTCATGGTTGACTTATATTTCAGCATAGTGTATTTATATATTTTAGCTTAGTATATTTATTTTAGCATCATGTAAAGCAAACTGTGGTGTCTGAGAGACAAAGGCAAGGGTAAGGTAATGGATAGCTGCATGCCATGTGACAGATGTGGCCTCCTTGCCAAAGTTCATGCCCATTGCTGCTGCAGGGAGAGGAAGGAGTCAACTCTGACACAGCCTGCCAGCCCCACAGCGTGCAATCTTTAACTCACTCTCCTATACATATGTGCTTCTTAAGAATACCATTTTTACCTGGTATGTAAAATTAGTAGCTTTCCTGCCCAAAGCAGATAATCTGCCACCACAGCCATTGGAACTGGCAGGTATGAATTGTCCTGTCCTTGGATATAGCAGAGTGAGCTGTGCCTGTATACCCAAGCTCAGGAAGGCAGATGTCTGAGTTTGGATTTTGTACTCAGTATGACACACAGAGGGATTGAATTAGGTTTTTTAAGAAATGACAGCTTTAATTAAGCTAACTATTTCTGATGTGGAATAAATCTGGGTTTGGCAGATACAAGGTGACCGCAAAGAGACAGCCTAGTATTTAAAGTATTTTGGATATTTTTGTCTCACATGATAGAGAAAGCCCAAATGCAAGGATGGCATGTAAACTGAGATTTCTAATTTGCATATATTGCAAGGGAGATGGGAGATGCAAGATTCTTCTTCCACTACTTGCCCCATCCCACTTCTATAGTCATGAGTAGAACATGGCAGCTAAGGAAATCCAGCATTTCTGGAATAAAAATCAATGCCTATATTTAGGAAAGAAAGATTTACTTAAAATATTCTATAAGAAATTTTAATAGAGTTAGTGATGGAAAGCATTTTTTTTTTCCTTTCATGCAGTTGAGAGTTTGCTATGAACAGCAAAGAAAGAGAAACACAGTCCAAGTCAAATGATTGCTTGTCTGCTAACAGCACCTGAAATAACCACAGAGCCTAAAAGCAATTTCATGACATCTGGGTACCTGCATGCAAAATCCTAACCAATCTCCAGCCTCTTGTCTAGAGAGGGCAATAGATCAATAAAATCAAGCCATTATCTGTGCTGCCATTTATTTTTTGCTACTGCCTTGTTATATCATTCCTTTGTATGAGTTCTCTTTTCTATGATGTTTAGAGTCAGAAAATAGAGGAAAATCAACAATGCTATATTTATCTTTATATTTGGATATTACACAGGCAAAGAGAATGTTTCATTTTCCTTTCAATGACAAATAAAAATGCTTGATGAAAGAAGATTAGCAAATGCTGTGTTTAACAACTGATTCCCAAATTCAGAACACACAAAATACTTTGTATGTTTAAAAGTTGGAAATAGGTGTTGGGGACGAGGGGAAGTGCATCTGTAGTTGTAGGTATCACTTGAGACTTAAGCAAAATAATGCAGGAAAGCCCTGTGGAGGCTGGGAGTGATCACATCTGTCCTGACAGAATTCATTTGATTTATCTTCATGAGGAGCCCATGAAATGCCCAGAATAGACTGTTTATTTTGCTGATTAAAAACTAATAAACAGTTGAAAATGCCTGGCTTTAGTTTGAACAATCTAGGCTTTAAGAAGAAGAGGATACTGTAATTTGTCCTTAGCTGTTGCCTGAGTTCATTGCACATCTGCATATGACTGTATATGTGGTACATACTCAATTTTCTTTTCATTGGTTTCAGATATTTTTACCTACAAAGAACAGACAGGTATTAGGTAATGCTAAAAGGTGATGGCTAAGCAGGATATTAAGAAACAAAAAAATTGCCTTGCACATATCTCTATACCTATCTCTACTTTTTTCTCCTTTGTCTACAAACAATCTAGCTAGATTATAAAATTGCAAGGCAGAGATCTATCTTTGTATGTTTATAAAAGTGTGTACCACACTTCTGTGTGTTATAAAAGTAATAGCCATCATCATCATAGTTAAATTCCTAGTCATTTCTTATTCTGAAATTTCAAATGAAACCTACTGATAGCCCTATTTAGAAAGCTGATCTCTTTTCTCTCTGTATTTATATGTATATATGTTGTAATTACTTCTGGGCTTGAGCTAAGTATATACTAGCATGGTAGATGTTTTTGGGAGCCTAATTCTATCATTTTATTGGGCCATCTCTTCACTCTTCATGAAAGCATCAACCTAAACTGGGTCCTTTCCAAATATGTTGTCAATACCATTCATGCAGCTAATTAGCTTTTTGCCTTATCTCTGCTAATTATAGCCCCATTAAAATGCGAACCAAACAAACTGCTCCTCCAGATCATAAAAGTTTTATTAGATCTATCATGTTTTAAAAAAATCACAAATTCATCTGTCACACCCTTACATACCAGACAGAAAAATTGTGTTACCAAGATATAAAGAAGTGAGATAACATTTAAAATTTATCAAGGTGTTAAAGGAGAGCTGGCTGGACTTTGCCATGACCTCTCAGTAGAAGCCTTCCAAAATTCCTAATATCACTAAAATGTAAAGGTCAGCTGATGAAAATGGGACTTTTAAAAAACACTGGAAGAGATATGAGACATTTTTATAAATAGGGAATCTAGTTTAAGCTTAATTTTTCCAGCTTTTCCTTTCTCTCTCTCCTCCCTACTCTTTCTTTTATTTTGTTCTTTCTACATGTAGAAAGAAAAAGATAATAAAAGATGGAAATGGACTTCCACAATCAGGAATTTATTAAAAGCTTGAAAAATAAAGAGGAAAAAAATCTCATAGGGAAATTTTTGCTCCAAAAAGAACAACATTTTTTAAAAACAATTTTAGCAGAGAAAGAGCTATCCATAATTGTGTAATAATTGTGTATTCGTATGCTAGGCCAAGATATCTTATTGAATCTATTATGTTCCAGACAGACTTGTTCATACCATTTTATGGCCCTCTGTCAGTAACCACACAAGGTTGAATGTTTTTTGTCCTATCATTGTACTGAATATTTGGATTGGTTAGAACAGACTCACAACTCTGCTGGAATGCTCAAAGAGCCATTGCTCAATGATGTGCTTTGCTCCATTGACTCAAGTAATAAATAGAACTGTAGGAAAAGCTTATTTTCTGGTTCACTAACCAAATCAAAATAAAATAAAACCTACAAAATAATTTGAGGCTTGCTAAAAATGGAAATCTCATTTCTTCTGCAAAATAGAAGACAATCACAAGCAAATGGAGACAGGACAAGGGTAATTAGAATGTTTCATTTTACTTAAGGCAATAAGCTTGGGTTTAACCCTGTGGGTTTTCTCTTTTTCCTTTTTCCACCTTTTCTGCTTGAAATAATATTAATAAAAAATCTTATTCGAGATTCTGTACTTAAAGTAAAATGAGAACTCTTCACCTTATTCTAAGTTCATAAATAAAAATTTGATCTAAAAGCACATTTTTCAAGAAATAAGCCACCTGAGAAAAATGTCCCTTCTCTGCTTCTCAGGAGCAGAGAAAGGTTAGTGAGTATTTCCTCTCAGTGTTGTCACTTGGTTATATGATGACCTGGCATGAGAACTAAGAAGCTTCGCATTAACAAAGGGCAACTAACTAGATATGGCAGGTAGTTATGGTTTTTTTTTTTTACTTTTACTTTGCTTCTGATTTTGTTTTTTTCTTTGTTTGTTTGTCGAGATTTATCACAATCCTCAGCATTTGTAGGTTATTAGAGCCTGAGACTCTAATCGTTTTAACTTGGTGATTACCAGAAAGTGCAGGATGTTTCTGCGCTGCAAAAAGATCAGCCTGAAATGAACGGGTAAGTGGTATGCAGAGGTGCAATACCTGCATTTTGGGTTCTTGTAAATCAATTTGAAAGGAGATAGCCAAGATCTGAAGTTACTGAAGATCTTTAAAAAGCCTTCCATAGCTTGAAAGAGAGGTAAGTTCATCTGTTTAGGAAGAAAACGAGCATAAAGTATAAAACAAAACCAGCTCTTCTACATATATGTATTGTGCAAACCTACCAATACATTCTATCACATATGAAATAACAAGAAAAAAAATATTTTTATGTATCTTTATTTTCCACTGTAATGTCAATTTATATACACAGTGATGGACCAAATTATTGTTTTATAGCCTTATTTTATATATATATATACACGTATATATATACATATATATGTTGTTACCATCTTAACTTGACATTTTCAGGTATCTTCATGGGCTATTTATCACTTTCTAAATTTTCTAATTTCTGCCAAGTTCTTAATAAAAAGTCTCTGTCCACTAGATGAATCAAGTCTGCTCCTTCCATTGATGCAACACTGACAGCTCAACTACTGGCTAGTGTAGAGTTAAGAAAGAGGGAAAACAGGATCTTTAGTGGATCCAGGTTTATTTTTTTGGCTTTGTAAACTGTGATTTTCAGAACCTATTAGCATCAAATAAAAATCAAAAGCATCAGATTGCAAAACTAACAAAAATAATAGCTGTGAAAGCAGCATGCAACCAGAACTGGTCCATTTTCTCGGCCAGTCTACATAGCATCTCCCCAGCCAGTCACTTTACCCCCTCAGCTCTTTTATTTAGATCCTTGTGTAGTTGAGATTACACGGTCCTCGTGATTCTGTTTTGCTATGTAATGTACAGTAACCTATCCATTAAACTCCATACGAAAGCATATTGCATCCAGATAATCTACATGTATTTGACTGTGCATATTTAGGCAATTTTGCAAATCACTTCTGACAGACCATAATGGATCTGGCAGTGGAGATTCTGATTTTTGATCATTTGTAGACAAATGTTTGTCCATGGACTTGCAGTCTTTCCGATGCAAATAGCAGTCTTTGGAAAGTTGTATGAGAGAAGAGAACATATTTTTAGCTCATTTATTAAAAAGAGAGATTTGAGTAATACTTCATTTATTTATGTATTTTTCTCCAAGGTAATTTTGCTTCTGAATATCTAGCTGCTTAAGGGAAAATTTAGTTAAGAGAGGCGATGCTTCTGCCTTCAGGCTAAAGTACAGGCCTCTTTAGGCTGAACATTTGTGACACAATGAACTATCTT
>JAVCKT010004695.1:0-14112 GCA_032273925.1 Rhynchotus rufescens
TCTGCCTTCTCGGCATCCTCCGTCACCAAGGCCCCTTCCCCATTCAGCAGCGCACTAACATTTTCCCTCGTCTTCCTTTTGCTACTGACGTACCTGACATACATAGAAACCCTTCCTGTTGTCTCTGACTTGCCTCGCCAACTCTGATTCCACCCGGGTTTCGGCCTTCCTCATTTCGCATCTGCATTCTCTGACGATGCGCCTGTATTCTTCCTACGTGGTCTGGCCCTTCTTCCACAAGCTGTACACTCTTTTTTTCTCGTTAACTTTGCCCAGCAATTCCTTACCCATCCATACAGGTCTCCTGCCCCGCTTACTCGACTAATTCCACTAAAAATTCCACTTACCAAAAGTAAAATCTCACAGTTAGCTGCACAGTGAGACCACAAGTAAACATTTAATATTACTTTTTCTACCACAAAGTTTTCAGCAAATTTCTGTAACTGTTGATTGAAAATTTGTCCAGCTCTATTTTTGTCAGCCACTATGATTCATCTGAAAGTCTCACAGGAGTAGTTACTGCTTCAAAAGTAACATCTCCAGCTTGGGAAACTCCGTCTTCTATTACAAATATATAAAAAAGAAAAAAAAAAACCCAACAACTCTAGAGAAGTATCTAGAGCAGGCATTATGAAGTTTGGTTCTATCCTTGAGCACATATTAAACTAGAGATGAAAGATAACTCAGTAGACTAGCTCTATTCCACACCCAGAGCTGGGCTCTTCTTTGCTCTTTTCCACAGACACATTCTCTAGGCCATTCACAAACACTACTATTAGTTTAAGCTTGTGATATACTTTTGTATTCTCTCCTTATGAGCACCTCTCAGCACCTTAATTACTGAAGCCTAAATAAACCCAGTATCCAATATTTTAGCTTATCACAGTTACAAAGTTTCTTTCATATATTAAAGATATCTAAAAGATATCTAAAACACATTTAAGAGAAAAATCTTTGGGGAGTCAAGACATTTGAAGTGGTATTTTCAGGTCTAATTCTGAGTTACAGTTAGATTCTATATTCTACACTATCATATATCATATATTATATATCATATATATCAAATATCATACCTCCTCACAGAAACTCATGTTATAAGAAAGATTAAAATATGCCAGGTAGGGAAACACCATGCATCCTCCTCAGGCCACAAGAATATGGTTTGCGACCCCTCACACACAAAAAAAAATAAAACCAACAAATTCTGTTTTTTTGGTGGTGTATTTTTAAGTCAAACACATTACAGAAATCAGGCTATTTTCCCAAAGTCTTGATACAACCCAAAGAAGTTACACAGAGGTTAGGGTAATGAGTTGACAATTTTTGAGGACTGCATTCAATAACAACTTTCATATCATAATTAGGGATCCCACACATATATGTATTACCATCTGGAGATAAAAAGTACGCATCAAGTAATTTATACAAATACTGATTCATCGATACTGATTATTCTGCCTTTTGATGAGTAGTTACAGGAAATTCACTAGTAGTTGAAAAAATTAAACAAAAACCTTTTGAAATTTTAACTAACATTAACATGCTATCTCAACTGCAGATTTCATAATACATATTTCTCGAAGTCAGTTATTCTCCTCAAAATCTAGCCCTCAACTCTAATCTTTGATAAATCACACTGAAGAATTTTGCTACCGTTGTTGCACATGTACATATAGTTGACAGTATCCCAAAGAAAATTAAGTTCTACTACCACTTACAAGATAGCATTAAGACTGGACAAAGCAGAAGTTACGCAGGACAGGGAATTTGAAGAGCTTTGCCACTAGATGTGAACTGCCAAAGCCATGCATTAAGATAAGGAAAAACATCTCCAAAATGTCAGTTTTCAGAAATTATATATTAAACAGCAGCTGTACCACTTTTTTCTCTAGGAGTTTTTTTTCTGTGAGATATTGAGCATTTCTTCAAGGTGCCAGGCATCTTCAGCTTCTATAAATGCCAGAAGAAAGTGAGGACATCATCACGACATCAGGCTAAGTCAAGGAAGAACAAAAATTTCTTGTCCCAGCAGAATATGAAGATTAACATTATTAATTCAATTGAGAAACTGAATTAATTAATTAAATGGCTCTTATAAAGATTGTTTTTTCAGTTTTGAACATTGCTTTTCTAACCTGTCATTATGCGATAAAACGGGTCAGACAGCTTCTGACATAGTAGAAACTTCTCTCAACCACCAAAATGATTAGCAGATTGTCTTGGTAATAATCATTACAAATACAAATTACATCTATTGAGAGACATATCAGCCTAGGTCAAAGTTGGGTTCAATGTTCAATTCTTAAAAAGAAAAAGAAAGAAAAAAACAGAAAGAAAATTGCCTTGATGAAATACTAACATCAGACTGATCATGACTTCCATATGCTTTTAAATAAACAATAACCTAACCCAAATTGTCTAAGTAAAAATATAGCTCTCTAATATTTAGAAACACTGTACAACACAAGCTTTTGAGGAAGATAAAGACAGCAAGAAAAAATAAAATGTTATAGTTTAGAAATTATTCTGGATTGGGCAATTAACATTTTTTTCCACATCTTTAAACTAGACCTTGTTTATGACTCTGATAAAATGATGAAGACAGTGAAATATCATTAGAAAAGTATGTGAACTACAATTTACACAAAAAAATAAGGCACTTGCTAACATTATTACAGTTTTCCTTCAGTCTTCTCAGCCCTGCAAACACATTACATTGCATCACATTAAAAAAAAAATCTTCTTTGGATTTTTTTATTTAGATTATAAATGAATACTCTTAAATAATTAAAGTCTATTAAAAACACTCATACTTACTTGCTAACTAGTTCAGTCTGGTCTCTCTACATTTTATGCAGTGCCAGTAGAATTATTCCTGATTATTTAGAGTAGTGCTGGAGTGGAAGCGAATAGCTCCTCTGGGAGAGACAGTGACTGAAACCAATAAGGGCAAAAGAAACTACCATCTGCTGGGACTGATCTTGAGTCTCATTGATTTCCTGGCAAAAGATCAGTGTCTGTCTCATCTCATCTTCCAGAGACTTATTGAGACTGACCAGTTTGTTTATTCTCTTCAGTTTTTATTTGTTTGTTTTTAAATTTACTAAGACTATATGAATTAAACACAAGCAAGCTAGTTATTATGGGTCCAATGCACTAGGGTAGCCAAGATTTACATTAGGCATGCAAGCAGTCTTATTTGAGGACCACATAAATGCTCAAGAGTGTAGGTGTCTGGCTGTTCTGGAACAAATACATACCCAGGTATTCTTTTCTCTAATACACAGAAAATAATTAAAAAGTTTGTTCTAAGGACCTTCGTATGGCATTTCTGGTGTTTCTGTGTTAACTTTGACCAGGTCAAAGGGGAGAAACTAGTTTAGCCAAATTATTTTTAACCAGAGGGAACACCCAGCAATTAAGCACTGGAATCCCAGTGCGTTAAGCACTATGCAAATACTTAGCAGAGAACACTGTTTACCATTAAATAGGACAAAGACTAATATATATGCAGTAACAAAGGCAAATTTCTTTGGCTCTTTCTGGCAGGAGGGTTCTTTACATCTTCTGCCAAATGTCATTGTCTTCTGCCACCTTCTTTACATGCATGTAGACACACGCACACCCCATCAGTTACTAGTGGAATAGAGGAAGATGACACAAGTATTAACAAGAAAGGCAAAAAGGAAGAGAAGAGTTGAGAAATGTGGGGCAAAAGCTTTATATTTAAAAAATTTGCTGTAGAAGAAAACAACAAGGTGGCCAAACAGAAAAACATGAATGGGAGTTTTAGAGAGTAAAAGAAAAGGGAACTAAAGTTGATAGGAAGGATTTTCACAGAAGTAGGAAAAGTGATGGAGAAGGGAGGCAAGACTTGACTGGAAATGTGACCCTTCCTGCCACCCAACTCTCTAACAGCTGGAACGACTGAAGCATTGAGTTTCTTGCTATACTGCAAAGCACCTCCTCAGAAAGTAAGCTGGGCCCAAATCCTGGAAATCCCATTGCTGAGATGAACAGGTGAGATAACTGTATTACAGTTGTTACTGAGTAGTCATATTTTTATCCATAAATAAATTCAGGTTAAAACAGGGATAATAATAATAAAATTTAAAAAAAAATCCTGAATTTCAGCATAGCAAGCATTGCACACTGTGGACAGATAGAGTAAAGCTAAAAAAAAGCATACACAGGGATAAAGCAATGCAAGAAAAGCTATAGAAAGGAAATTGAAATTGTTCAAAGATAAATTCAACTCTGCCTCTGGCAAGTATTCTAGCAATAAAGGTAGGAACACTGAGAAAAGACCAATGTAGATAAACAGGAAAGTGCAGAAAATAATCAAGGTTAAGAGACGAGCATAGGCACGATAACTGGAAAAAATACACAACAAAATAGACTATGGAAGATGACAATTCAAAAGGTAGAGCACAAAAGTACACTTTCGCAAGATGTTCTGAAAATAGAGATATTTTCAAAGTACTTAAAGTATACTGTGTTGGAAAGAAAAGATATATAAAAGTAAAATGCTGAGAGGTGACAGTGTTAGCAGAAGAGCCCCAAGTTGTTATTGCCCCTATCAAAATCAAGAGAGATCCAAGTAGACACTGTGGTCATACTCCTGAGTACCCATTCAAGTTTAACTGACATATGCAAATTGAGGGCAATAAAATATTCCTACAGCTCTCATTTCTAGAGTCATCCTTTCACTTCACTATGCTATGAGTACACGCATGCCCACTATCACCCTTGCTAAATGACAAGTTTCAAACATCAAAACTTTGAATGATACTTTCGACATTTACCAGAAGTACTTTCAGGACTATTTCTGGAAAGGATAATAGAATTAGTTCTGGACTTAATTTAATCCTGCCCAGATAATGATAATGTCATGATAATGACCTTCAGAGATACAACTGTCAGCTCCCCAGTGATATCACTGCTTTGCTATTTGCCATTGGTTTATCCCTCTCCCAGTTTTATCTTCAGTGGAATCAAGCTTGTATAACATTGCCCTAGAGAAACAATGTGTACAGTTACTTGATTCACATTTATTGAAGTAATTCATTTGGTATTTGGATTTCAAAAAAAAATCGTTAACACTTTCTAAAATTAGATTCATACAAGTAATATTTTCAGTATCATTGAAGAGTCAAAGCAGATTATATCAAGTCCTTTCACCATGATTTTTTCCAAAAACTTCTACCATATTAGAGAAACACAAAGGATGTGTTGGCTCTCCTGCACAAAGTAATCTTTTGCTTGCATGTTGTATATCACTCTCCTTAGTTAAACACTCAACTATTTCCTTCAGAATGGTCAGTGGAGTAATTTATGCAATTCCCCGTGGCTTCTGTTTCAATATTAGAGGACCAATAACAGATGTTTTGAAGAATCAGAAATACAGCATTCTTCAAAGGAGGATGAGCACATACTTGGTGGTAAACCTGGAGAATGGAAACAATGCCATAGAAATGAACTGATTAATAGTAAGCCTAGCTGTTAATTTGGTATACTTAGTACATATGAGGAGATGGTTGTGATCCATACCTTTATATCCATCCTGTTTCCGTGACACATAAACAGTTGGCTTTTAGGATAACATATTGTTTGTCAAATCTTAGCATCACAGACCAATTGCTGGGGAGCTGACAGGGTAAATCCTAATTCCTACAAAAATCAAACAGTTATTTGAAGGCTGCTTTCTCTCTCTTTATAAACTTTCTGAGGAAAAAAAAAAGCCACAAGCCACCTGAGTTTATTTCTCTCCCAGTTAAGAACTGCTTAAGGGTCCTTGCAAGAATTCAGATCTACAGTCTGAGGCAGTCAAAAGCCATCCTAGGTAGACCATAGAAGC
This sequence comes from Rhynchotus rufescens, assembly GCA_032273925.1. Classification (NCBI taxonomy): domain Eukaryota; kingdom Metazoa; phylum Chordata; class Aves; order Tinamiformes; family Tinamidae; genus Rhynchotus; species Rhynchotus rufescens. The sequence continues at coordinate 5,858 of JAVCKT010004695.1, forward strand.
ATTCCTAATCTTTAATGGGGCTTCTGTGGCTTTAAAGAATATCACTTAATGAACTAATGTGTGAATAAAGTGAACTAACGTGTGAATAAAGTGAACTAATATTCAAAACTTGCTTTCAAATTTTTCTCAAACCTTTTATTTTCAGGCAGGTTTGAAGGTTATTTGTCAGAGAATTCACCAATGGAAGGAGGCAGACAAAAGGAAAACACATGTACTTACAATATTCAGAACTACAATTTATGTGATTTTCCTACTTTGGCAAAATTTGGCTAGGCGGTCTGCCTACCTGTGCAGCCCTACCTTGCCTGTCTGCTATAGGAAGGCTAATGTTAATAGGCTAAGATGCTCTGCTTCATTGCTATAGTCAGAAAGGGAAATGTTCATCCTGTTCATCACCACTCCAGTGCTTCTTAAAAGCTTCGTGCTTTATGCCTTCATGACAGATGTTAGTAATATGAAAATTAGTATTTCTGGACAGTTGTCTGTAGGTAAGGATAAGCATATTTCTTTCTCCTTTTTAGTATGGCAAAAAAACAAAAAGCCAAGTAGAAAAATAAAAAGCCTACCAATGCAACTGCTGTAGAGATTTACATTTTATTCATTTACTTATTTTACTTTGCAGCAGCACTAACCTCCACAGATCATGTGTGTGAAAGGCAGACTCCATCTATTACTCAGATATATTAGAAGAAACACATGCTACTTCCATTTAAAAAACAGCTTAGGGAAAAAATGTGAAAAGATATTAATAACTCATTTTCTGGATTTTCAGTAAATCTTCACCCAGACTCTGATGAGTCAACTGTGATTGTGAGCTCTTATAGTACTCTTCAGTTAGAAAAGCACAAATTGAATAAATTTAGCCCCTGAATTATATATCGGGCACCCTCTCCTTCACTTCTCCTTTAGATTGCCAAGCAATCCGACTGCAATTCTGACTCTACCTTTGCCTCTGCTTAACTGGGCTTGTGTCACCTTCTTTTGGAACCAGGGAGTTGTTCAAAACTCAGTATGTTTAAAAATATATATATATATATATGGAAAACCTAAGCACAAACTCATGATTTAATGCCACTTAACTGTGCTTTTTTATCTTCTCTTTTATTTGTTGGATGTTTTAATGGATTCAATTTTGTTGTTGCATTGCCTGGAGTGCTCAGACTATAAACTAAATTGAATTGTTATTTACCAGTATGACCCTTTCCTGGGCTCACTGAGAAAAGGACCTACTTAGGTGAAGGAATTCGGCAAAGAGATGGAAAACTGGAGCTGGTTCACACTTTTAAAGGAGAGGATACCTAAAATGACAGTTCAGAGAGAATCCAGGAAAATAAGCATGCATTAGGGCCTCATTCAAACCATTAAAGGCAATGAATTATATGCCTGGATTATAGTGGCATTTGGAACAGTCTTGCTCATACCGAGAAATACATTAAACGGCCTCTGGAAGAGAGGTCGAATACATACCTCTCGCAGAATACCAGCAGAACTAATGAAGGAGTGAAAAACACTAAATGGGACTCCCCTTGGTGAACCCTCGGGACACATGTCCCATTCCTGGCAAACATTCCCTTCTCCTTACAGAGGCAGCAGTTTCTACCCTTTTCCAGGAGGAGTGGGCAGTGAGCTCACTGACCGTGCTAACAGGAAAGGCCTGCACTTCGGTGCTACTAGAAAGGGCACGCAGACTAAATGCGAGGTAAGCAGGACCAAAGCGGACGTGACGGCACGTGGGGGACAGTTTGTATCAGCCGACATCAGCAGCTCCTTCTTGATGCACCACCTGAGCCTCCCAGCTGCCCACTCACACACCATGGCTCCTGCAATCACCTCTCAGACAGCCAAAGGAGGTGATGGTGCCATGCTCTAGCTCTTCAGATTTGATGTCCTCTTTCTCTATTCATTTTTTACATTTTGATGTTTATATTTCATGTTACTGATGAGATTTGGTAAGCTAGATGCAAAATGAAGTTTAGGAAATCAGAAAAAAATAAAAGGACAAAAGCACAGATAGAGATTCAGGATTCTTCACAAGCTGACCTGTAGAGCAGCATTTTACATCCTTAACCTACAAGCCCTAGTACCCTGTACAAAAACAATTCGAGTCATTTTATAATGATGATGAACTACTTAAACTGAACAAATCATTATAAACAAAGTGATTATAAAGAATGAGAGCTCAAAATGCTAGGAAAATCCATGGACAACCATTTTAATTCAATTGGTTATCTTAAGACTGACACTTTAAAAGGAACCAAATAAAAATTAATAGATTTTTCAGCTATAAAAGTGAGGGTAGATAGAGGGAGTTTTTCAACAGGCATTGAGGAATTCAGTTAACAAGTGTTAAGCAAAGCCGTCTATAAAATGAGATCTAAAAACAGAAAACTGATCAGTCTCCACAAAACTTTTTATTCATGCGTGGGTATCTCAATAGACACTTCCAGCTTCAACTGCCAAATGGGAAAACCTTTTATTTTTATTCAATATGCTCCAGTTTAAGAGGTAGTTCAGTATCTTCAGTCAGTTTCAATTTAAATATATAGCCAAAGAGTTTAATCATTTGACTGTAAAAGCATTGTGCAAAGCAGGTATTTTAACATATTCATTTTTTTTTTTACTTAGATAGGAAATAGATAAATCAATAGATTTTTAACTAGCAGAAGAATATTATAAATTTGAGAAACAGCATAGAGAAAACTTTTTTCTCTTCTTAGTTCCCATGTTCCTGTTTCTCCCATTCTCAAAGTACAAGATATTTTTCTTAGGATCCCTCCAGATCAAGCTGCTGAACATCCAAAACTTGTAATACATGACTAAAAGTGGGGAGAGGGAAAGTGTGGAAAACTACCAGATCCCATGGTGCTTCAATTTATACTCCTCACAATCATTCTAGCCTTCTGAAAGGTTGCGCTGTACCGACTGTAGGTCATTCTAGTCTTAAGGGAAAAAAAGATATTGTAGAAAGTATGACACTGCTACAGAAGACAATCAAGCCAATTCAATGACTGAACAATCATAGTTATTTAAAGTTGTCAGAAAGAATAGGTCCATTCGCTGAAAGAGTACAAATTGGAAGCAAACTTTACTAAGTTCGGCTTCGGACAAGAATAAAAAAACAAGAACAGTATTAGGATGGGAGTAGAGCCAAGGATAATTTGGAAGATAAAATTGAAAGGGGTTTTGTTTTTCTTAATCAAACACACATAACTACTAGTGGGAGAAAAAAGCTAACAAAAGACTTTTTTTTTTCACATTGAGAATTAGAGATGATGAATATTCAGCCAATATAGGAACAGAGCAAGCATGTTGGGCAGAGGAGCAGATATCCGAAACAGAGAGGGGAAGAGAGTCCTCATTCTTCCCAGAATTAACACAGAGAAAGCAGGAGTTTCAAACTCCTAAATTCCAAAGTTAATCCACTAGCTCTATGAATGGCAAATGTTTCCCACCCACCAACAGCTCTTTCCACTTCATTACTTTCACTAGGAAAAGCCTGAAGTAAGGGCAGGGAGAATCACACTGCCAGCAAGCAGTGTGGTGTTCAGCACTGAAACAGGTAGACTGACCCTATGCACAGCTCCACTGCCAGGGAGAGCTTAACCACAGCATCCGTCTAGAGTGACTACAGCATCAGCACACGTAGCATCCTGATCCACACTGTGCAGCAATGGGAAAGGAAACACGGGAAACCAGCACACTGGCTGCTCCTCCAACCTTAGTTCATTGTAATGCCTTTACACGCTCTCCCACTGTCTTCTGGAGTAGCAGGCAGCTCATGGCTCAGACAGTGTACTCTTCACTGGGTGAAAAACTGTCTGGATGGCTGGGTGAAGAAAGTGTTGGTGAATGGAGTTAAATCCAGCTGGCAACTGGTCACGAGCTGTGTTCCCCAAGGGTGAGCATTGGAGCTGGTCTTCTTTAATATCTTTATCGATGATCTGGATGAGGGGATTGAGCATACCCCCAGCAAATTTGAAGACAACATCAAGATGGGAGGAAGAGTTGATCTGCTTGAGGATAGGAAGCTTTGAGGGAACAGGCTGAATCTGTGCTGAGTCCAAACCTATGAGTTTCAACAATGCCAAGTGCTGGGTCCTGCACTTCAGTCACAACAACCCCATGCAGTGCTACTTGGGGCAGACTGGCTGAGAGCTGCCTGGCAGGAAAGGAGCTCAAGGTATTTGGTCGAGAGCTGGCTGGACGTGAGCCAGCAGTGTACCCAGGTGGCCAGGAAGGACAATGGCCTCCTGACTTGTATCAGGAACAGCGTAGCCATCAGGATTAGGGAAGTGATCCTCCCCGTGTATTTGGCCCTGCTGAGGCCGCTTCTCGAACGCTATGTTCAGTTTTGGGCTTCTCTCTACAAGGAAGACGTGGAGGTGCTGGAGCATGTCCAAAGTTGGTGAAGGGGCTGGAGCTCAGACCTTATTAGGAGTAGCTGGAGCTCAGACCTTATCAGGAGCGGCTGAGGGAGCTGGGGTTAATTAGTCTGAAGAAGAGTAGACTCAAGGGATACCTTATTGCTCTCCACAGCGACCTGAAAGGAGGCTGCAGTGAGGCAGAGATTGGTCTCTTCTCCAGAAAAACTACAGATAGGACAAGAGGAAATGGCCTCACGTTGTGCCAAGAGAGGTTCAGGATGGACATTAGAAAAATTTCTGCATGGAAAGAGTGGTGAAACTTTGGAACAGGCTGCCCAGGGAAGTTGTGGAGTCACCGTGCCTGGCAGTTTTCAAGAAACACGTAGATGAGGCACTTAGGGACACAGTTTAACAGATGTGGTGTTGAAAAGCATGTGGTTAGACTTGACGATCTCAAAAGTCTTTTCTAAACATAATGATTCTTTGATTCTACAGTTATGATAATCTCTGGCACAGGTTCATGAGGGGTGTTTTCCTTTGAAAGAAACAGGAAAAGTCTGTTGAGTCTTTCATTCTCATTCTCTCAGCCTTAATCTGGTACCTGTCATCATTGACCAGTGGTCTTTAAAATATTTAATATACACACATACACACTCATGCACACACTTACTTAAGAGAGATTATCTAGCTTATCTTTGGTCCCAAAAAGATTTACAGCTCTTCAGGGATGCTAAAAACAATTCAATAAACTATTAAATAAAATACTACTGCAACATAAATAAATAAGCACTCTAAAATTAAAGATAAAGCTTCGAAATCATTTCTACTTATATCACAGCTGGGAGAGTCATTAGGAGGCAGCTGGTGGCTCAGAGGCACGCCAACATCAATCTATCAATCTCTGCTTTGCTATATTCATAGAAAAAAAGTCATAGCTCTTCTGACTTGGAATTCCTATACTCAAATAGGTTTTCAAACCGCCCAGCACTTAGCAAATTGGCAACTTACTACCTTTACCTATGTTTTATAACATGCTTCTTTATGTTGTATAACTGCCTTCTGAGAGTCCATGTCAACTGCAATCGTGTTTTCATCGCCTCTGAAATCAAGTGATTGATTTAAATAGACTTGGAGTGAGACTTGGAGTGAGCTTGGGAGGCAAAGGGGTGGCAAAACAATGTCTTGCCTGTCATATGCCAAATAAAACTACTCATAACTTGCTACTCTCCACACAAGCAAAGGAAGCCTGACTACTCTGAAAATCCTACCATTGCTCAAATAGCCTGTGACACATAAGAAGCAAGAGCAAGCATCTCAGTCTCTAGCATCCACAGTGCCAACAGCATAGTTTTGTTCAAGCTTGCTAGCACCAAGCTGTATTTATTCCTCCATCACAATTTGGCCATGCAAACTATATCAACAGTTTTAAGGGAAGAAAAAAAAAATGTGATAGAAAAGCAAGAGAAATCAGAAAGTAAATTCAAAGAAATAGCATGATATTACATGTTTCAGTGCGTACTCAAATCTTGGCAAGAATTTCAGTCAGAGCTTTATTACAGGCCATTAACAGCAACCAGAAGAACACTGGGCAAGCAGAAAAGCAAGCTGCATAAAAAGCTATATAGCTGCCAAATGATTTTTCATCTACAGCACTTCCCAGAGTGTAACACAGGCTGTAAATCCAGAGCAATATTGTTTCAAAAAGCAAGGCTGTATTTATGCAAACCTATGGAAGTGCTAAGAAGATCCCTACTTTTATGGTCCCTAATGCAACAGTTGTGTGAGGAACACTTGGCACTACAAAACACTGGAGCTACATGATTACAAATTACTTAATGGGGCAACACATTAATAGCACATCCTTTCAGAAATAGTATTTCTTACCAGAGAGGCTCACTATTGCCTGCTACAACACTACACAAAAATGAAAAGAGTCTAATTCTGAAAACAGCAACAGGCACAGTCTTTGATGCTTCTTGAGGAAACAATTCATGTTACAGGACATGCTGTCCCTTTATAAAACATGTACCTGCTTGTAACATCTAGCAAGTTATGACCCAGGAGAACACAAATGTAGTTTTAAGGCCAAAACCATTTACTTCCTTTTACTTCTTTGCTGTGATTTGCATCCTCGTTCTTAACTTTGAGAAGTGTATACAAGGAATGCTTTAGCTCTGTGCTGATCACGCAGATTTGTGTTATATTTCTATGGGAACCTCTCAAAATCTAGCAACACAAATACTACAAATCAGCTCCCATTCTGTGTAGGCGGAATCATCTCATAAACATCTCATTTTCTATGTCCAGTGCCACCGGCAGACCATACTGGACAAAACTACTGAAACAAAATGAAAAGAGAGTTACAGAACCACGCTCATTTCACCCCTGGCACAGAACTTACTATCTCTGCCTCAGGCTCATTCAACAGGCTGCAAGTTCAGCTGGCAGACGGTCAGATGGCATGGCACAGGCATCCAAGTACCAGCAGAACAGAACTCATTGCTTTGTGCATCCTTGTTGAAGGGAGTGTTGCTATGTGATAATTTCACTAGAAAGACAGCGTGCATTTGCATTACTTGTTAATGTTTTTAGTTCTTACCAGTGCTATATTTCTGTTGCTATTATGTCTAAAATAAAGGTATTACTGTGCAGGTAAAAGGATCCTTTGATGAATCTATGTTTATTTCTGGCTCCTTCAGAGACTTCATGTGGCTCTTGGCAAGTCAATTTACTTTCTCATCTATAAGATAAGTTAGTAATACAACAGCAGCTCCCAAGGTGTTCTGCGTTGCGTAAGTTCTGAATAGAAAGTGCTTCATAAATGTTAATGTTATCCAACAAAAATGCATAAAATATCAGGACATAATGATGCAGGATATCTTATTCAGCATCTAGAAGAGCAGCTAGCCCTGCTCCAGCAGCAAACCAGTCATGGGCACTGGGAATCAGGTGACAGCCCACTTCCCAGCTTGTGGACTCAAAAAGGGCCCTGAGCCCTGCAGGATGTGAGCAATTAGTTTCTGGCCCCGGAGGCACAGAGGCCCCAGAAGAGGCAGGTGCTTAGCCGCCTTCTAGGCAAACATAGAATAAGAAATTATGCCAGTCTGCTACAAGAGAACACAGAGCTGTGGGCTTTGCCATTAACCAGACAGAACTGCCCTGTTACTATGTTGGACTGAAAATAAATGACCGATTAAGAAATTTTAAATAAGGCTGAGCATGCATGGTCCTGAGTGGCAGTTTATAGATGAAATTCATTAACTATTGTGTAAAAGCAAAATTTGGACTCCAAGCTCCAGCAAGAAGATACAATAAGCAGTAAAGTTAAGGAACTATCAGTGCTTCAGAAGCCAAATATTGTGATATGAAATCCCTCTTGAGATGTGGCAGTTAGCAATGAGTTGACTAGAGGTTTATACGCTTTCCTTCATAGATTGGTAGCTTTAAGGCGAGGCTCTTTTGTTCAGTGTTAAAAACAACATGGCAAACAGAAATAAAATCATCTCTTAAGAACACTATTAGACATCTACATTGCATGTTGCATTTTACATATTTAAGTGCACCTTTTCAGCAAAATATCTACAAATATACAAAACATTTTTTACTTCACTGCTTCTTTTTAAGGTTTGCTCTTCTGACCTCTACAGAACAATAATCACATCCAGTGCTAATGAGTCACCATAGCCAGAAGTGAACAAGGTGATTATTTAGGCTACAAGAAAAAAAAATTAAAAGAAAAAGGAAAAAGGAAAAAGAAAAAAGAAAAAAAAAGAAGAAAGAAAAAAAAGAAAAAAGAAAAAAGAAGAAAAAAGAAAGAAAGAAAAAAGAAAAAAGAAAAAAGAAAAAAGAAAAAAGAAAAAAGAAAAAAGAAAAAAGAAAAAAGAAAAAAGA
>JAVCKT010004696.1:0-11912 GCA_032273925.1 Rhynchotus rufescens
TCTTTTGTGTTTTCATAATTGGACAGAATAGCAAATTATGACAAATCTCTTATTTATAAAAATAGCTATTGATTCAAAGGAACTGCTTGCAAAAATATGACTTGCTCTTCTCCCTTGTTAAGAGATGAAGCCTTCTCACTTCCATCTTGACCACGCCCATGGCAAAGGTAGATGTCAAGCTGAGATTTGAACACTAAAGACCCTGTAGCCAGCTGGCTTGTTTTTAGCTTACTGAAAGATGTTTCTGTAGGGTTATAGCATAGGCTTCAGCTTTGCATATGGGCAGTATTATTTCATTTTCAGGCTAGAGGCCTCACGACACCCTTCAGCCTTTAGGTAAAGGCCTTTAGCCATCCCCTACGGACTGTCTAAACACAGACTATAGTGTGTGTGTGTGTGTGTGTGTGTGTGTGTGTACATTATATATATATTATTTTTTTCTGCATCCCAGACCACCCTGGGGCTCTGCTTCCTTCCCAGTTCTTGCTGCCGCAACCAGAGCTCCACTGAGGCAGCATCCCCAGGAGAAGAAATGAAAACAAGGAGAGAGACTCTACTGCTGAGGCAGACAGCAGCTGCTAAATAACCTCCTGTGAGGGTTTCTGCCTGGGTAAAGCAGAAGCCCCCAAACCAGGCCGATGATTTATTGGTACGATTCTTGTTCTAAAAAATGTGAATCTGCAGCAAGTCCAAAGGCTTTTCTGATATGACTAAAAAGATGTCTGAGTGAACTCCCAGATTATAAAGCACGCTAGAAAGTGAAGCTCACTCCTGCTTTCCCAGTTGCCTAGGTGATTGACATTAGATAAATACAGTTCTCCCATGCCTCTTAAATCTTTAAGACAAAGAGGTTTTGACTCCATGTTGCAAAACGTGAAGGTGCTTCAAAAGGCAGGTTTCACCAGAGCTGGGCCCTCCTTCTTTCCCTGTGCTTGTGTTTCTGCTGTGAAGGTCACATAGGCACTAGCTGAACATCCTCCATGCTGCAGGAGGGCCTACAGCTCCATTAATGAGACTGTCATTTGAGACTACTGAGTCCGCTGCTGTGCATGAGCAGTCTGATGACATGTTAAGTTCATGATGGTTAAAAATATCAAGTCACATTTAATTACTTTTAGTGACATTAATGCTCATAAGCAGTAGAACAGCAAAAGTTGCTCCAGGAGTGTTATCTGTGAGAGTGAGCCGATTGCTGGGCTAGAAACCAGAATCACAGAACTTCTGCTTCTGGCTTTATGATCAAACTCTGTTCCTGGAGCCAGTCAACTCTTTTCCAGCTATTCTCCTACTTTCTTTTTTTCTGTTGTGCCTTTTTGGAAAGTAACTCCTCTGTGCCATGGATGGTCCCTGAAGAGGACTTCAAGAGGAGAATGAAGTAAGAGACTGTGTCAAAGACTAAAAGTCTGCAGTCTAAGTAGACCACGTCCACAGCCTTTCCCTCACCCGCTGGATGGGTCACCCAGTCATAGAAGGAGACCAAGTTGGTCAGGCAGGACCTATCTTTCATCAACTTGTGTTGGCTGGGCCTGATCCCTTTGTTGTCATGCACATGCTGTGTGATCATCCTTAAGATGATCTGTTCTATAACTTTCCCCAAGGCTTACAGGCCTATAATTCCCCGCATTCTCCTTTTGACCCTTTTTATAGATGGGTGTCACACTGGCAAGTCTGCAGTCACCTGGGATCTGCCCTGTTGACCAGGACTGCGGACAGATGATGGAAAGCAGCTTGGTGAGCGCTTCCACCAGCTCCCTCAGAACGCTCTGGTGGATTCTGTCTAGCTCCATAGACTTGTGAGTGTCCAACTGGAGCAGCAGGTCACTGACTGTTTCCTCTTTGGAGGAAGTCCTACACCCGAGAACGAATAACCCCAGGCACCAGGACAGATTAGGGGTTGATCTACTGGAAAGCAGCTCTGCCAAGAGGGATTTGGGAGTCCTGGTTGACAACTAGTTAACCATGAGTCAGCAGTGTGCCCTCATGGCCAAGAAGTCCAATGGGATGCTGGCCTGCATCAAGAGTATTAGCATTTACTAATTAGTAGCAGTAGCGTGTGTGTGTGTGTGTAGTATATATTTATTTCTGCATATGCAAAAGCTGCATATGTAAAATGCTTCTATGTGGGAAGCATAAAGAGCATCATCACCCTAAGCCTGCAGCTCTGCGGTGGAGGAGGCGAGTAAGAACAGTGCCCATTTTATGAGGAGTGAACTCAGGCAATGGCTCATGGCACCACAAGGCTCCCTGGGGAGCTGGAGGCCACCCGCCACCAACCTGGGCCACTCCAGCCTCTCCACCAAACCTCCCCATCCGCGTGCGCAGGTGGACGGAGAACTCTTGCTCCTACCTCTGTGTGACATGGGGCGGCAGGTTTGGGGGAAAAGAAAAAGAAGTTATTTCAGGCATGTTCCCGGGGCTGTTGCTTGTTGTTTGCGCTGAGGCTGTAAGGAGAAGCGAGGGTGGCCATGACTCAACGGGTGTTTCCCTGACTCACAGGGACACCTAGTGGGCCCGGGAGCGAATATCGGCACAGGCAGCGGGAAACCAGCCTCCTTGGAAAGCAAACACCTGAATTTTGCTCGATTCAGTCTCTTTAAAGCTTATTGTAGTCACAGTAACACCCACCCTGGCCAAGACGAAGCTACATCGGCCGTCGTGGGGTCTCCTGGCTGCTGTGGTGCCACACGGGAGCACTGGCGCACTGTCGTCTGGGCCACTTGCCACTTTGCCTGCTCCATCCTGCTCCCTGGCTCCAGTTTTTATGGGAAGAGCCTCTTGGCTAACTCCTGTTCCCAGCCTGGGGGAGTGGATGGCTTCTTCCTGGCCTCTTCCAGCCACCTGCCCTGCAGGCTACTCTGCAGGGAGAACATCCCATGTGGAACGTGTTCCTGGAAAGCCTCAGTGGAGGCACCTTCCCCATGAGATGATTGGCACCAGCTGGGCAGGAGTGGTTCCCACAGCAGGGATGAGGACACTGGAGAGGTTCCCACAAGTTTTGGATGAGCCGCAGCTTCTGAACCAGGACCAGAGTAATTGCTTGGAGAGCAGGACACAGTTGTGCTTTGCACACTCTGCAGTCCTCCTTTTCCCAGTTAATGCTGTGCTATCGACAGAACTGGCACTGTTGGCATTATTCAGCACCTTTTGTTGGGTTTCTTTATTCCTACTTTTCACCAAAAGTATAATGGAGGTATAGAAATTCTGCCTCGGGATCAGCTGACTCTTGCATTGTTCCTGTCCTGTGCACTGTGTTAGGCAGCATCTAAATCATGAGCAGGTATTCTTATTAGGCTGAAGCAGCACACAAATTCAGATTCATAGGTATAGTGCCTTTCTTTGCTGGCCTTTGCTGGGCTTTCAGTAGAAATAATCCACAGTGTTCACACTAAATTCTCATTTAATAAAATCAATACATTTAAAAAGGGACAGGAAAAAACTATTCCTTGTTGACAAAGCTGCATTCACAAAGTTTTGTAGCAGGGTGTAAATATCTGTATTTTGAATACTGGTGACTGGAAAAGACACAGACATTGTATTTAACAAGATTTTTGGCACTAGTAACCTGAATTCTTACATGTAAGCTAGCAAAATACAGTTTATATAAAACGATGATTTTCAGTGTGTGTACAAATAATGGAAAAAAAAAAAGAAAGAATTAGTGCCAATGACTCAATGTCAAATTGGAAGTAAATTTCAAGAGAATATTCCAAGCAGATTTGCAGAGATGCTTATGACTAGTTTTTGTCAATATTTTTATTAGCAACTTGAAGGATAAATATAGAGTGCACTTACAGAATTTGCTCAATCTGGCAGGCAGGATGAGAATGCAAAATGATCTTGATAAATGAGAGAGATGGTCTCAGATCAACAAGATTAAGTTCAATAATGACAAATGTGAAGAGCTGCACTGGAGATGGAGATACCGAATTCATAAATACAAAATAGGAAATAATGAGCCTGGCATCAATGTGATAGAAAATGATCTTGTGCATACAGTGATTCATAAATATGACTCAACAATGTGATTAGGTTGCAAAAACTGAAAATCCCACTTGAAATTCTGTTAATAGAAATGTTGTATGTTGCAAACAAGACTGAGTCGGCATTAGATGTCTGCAGTTCTTTAATTAGAGCCTGGGAGCTGAAGGAGATCATTCTCCCTCACCTTCCTGACCTTTCCCATCCCCATTCCTTGCGCCCTCTCCAAGCCACAGCCATTCCTCGCTGTCTTCCTCTGTGAAGGACTTTATACACCTCTTCTCCTCTGTTCTCTCTTGGAAATAAGTGATAGGTGATGCCAGGGGAGGAGGTGTTCTCCCCATGCACACACCTCCAAACTCCAGGAAAGCTCACAAGGACAGAGCAAGGTGAGTGCATGGTTCTGTAGCTGTTGTGGTCCCGGGAAGTTTTGCTGTAGAGCAAACTTGGCACTTGTGGAGAGAAGTTGAGATCAAAGGGGAAATCAATATTAAAAAAAAAAAAAAAAAAAAAAAAAAGGAGAGAGAGAGAGCAAAAGAGGAAACAGTCTTCTATGAATTACCACTGTCCCAGGCAATGGAAGCAAGCGATAGGAAGTGATTGTGTTTTACTGCCTCATTTTTATGTCAAGGTGAAATTTTGGGAGATTTTTTTTAATTCCCTGTGATTAAACACACAGGCTCTCCATTGCACTGTGTAATGAACAGGGGAGCTAAGCCAGGGCTCTACCACTAACCTGGATGGCTTTCATGGTGCGTATGCTCCAAGAGCCAGAGCCAAGTGGCAGTGATGGAGCCGGCTCAAGTCCTGCCTTTCCTTCAGCATGGACAGGTCAGTCAGTTTGCACCCGAACTAAAGAGCAAATGCGCTGGGTAAAAGCTACAGAAAGTGCAGAGTCAGACCGTGCATAATTGCAAACCGCATGAGCAGGCAATTTACCCAGATTAAAACTCCACCTGTTGTGATTTTGGAATAGAGGCTAAAGAACAGGATGTGCCAGCAAGTATTATAATAAAAACGCACACACGGTAGGTTTCAGAAAGCACAAACCGCTCACATGAAGATGGTGTTCTCTAGGTAGTGGCACACCAAAGCCTCTCGTGAGGCGTGCCGCTAGATGGCAAACTTCAGTTTTTCAGTTCCCAATCTGCCTTCCGAGAGGTTTGTGCAGACGAGGTCTCAGCTGGTGCCGGGCACGGCTGAGTGGCCCTCGGTGGGCGCCCGGCTCCTCTTCCCCTACCCACCTGCTGGATGGGCGGATGGGAATTTTCATCGGAATATTTTCTGCTTGGAAAAGGACTGAGAGTTTTACTGGGAATGTGCCATTTATTTGGACACACGGAGTAGTCCCAATACGCTTCTTCAGGCCCATCACTGCCAGTTTTCCCAAGTTACAAAACCCCAACAGGCATCAGGAACATCCTACAGTTTTTATCTGCATTGAAATTCCCAGTTATTGCCTGGAGTGGGGACATGTGCAAGGAAGGTTCAAACAAACATGATCTTCTCCGTATTCTTATCAATCCCCAAAGAACTATCTACTGTGTATCAAAGTGGTGTCAACAATGCAAGACACCCCACATCCTACAAATGCTGAAAATATTATGAGAAGCATTATTTTCATGCAAGTTTTAAATGTATTTTAGGAAACTTTAATAATATCGCCAATAATATTGATCGTCATTTGCTTGTGAAGTTAGAAAATTATTCATCCTTCCTGTCAACCATGTGTGTTATCTTAATCAGTAATTTTTTTCAGTGTGAGCATTACAAGGAAATCCACCTCTGAGATCTGTTCTTCCCTATATAAAAATGAATAATTGGATCACGTTTCACCACCATGGGTCTCTGTATTAGACCAACAGTCAGTCACATGTGGGGCTTGCTTCTCAACGTGGCTACTACAAGGTGCTGTGAGGGGATAGATTCCGTTTCCTCCACAAATAGAGTTAGCTCTTCTGTGTGGCATTACCAGGGAGCATGTTTCCTCACCTCAGCAGATGATATTTTTGTGTCCTCAAGCGTGGCAGCTAACATGCCTCCCAAGGCATCCTTTCCATTCCTTTGGGATAGGGAGTGAGATAGGGAAAAAAAAAAAAAGGAGCTTTGAACGAAGAGCTGATTTCATGAAAATCCTTAGTTGCTAGTGCAAAAGTTGCCTGGGGTATAGGCTTTCTCTGGAAGGCAATAAAAAGCCTTGGCAATTCACTTTGAATTTTTAGCTTTATACATGCCCTTCATGAGGCTATAAAAACGTAACATTCTTATATCCTTTTTCCACGTTATATCAAGTACAAAGTACAACTTTTACACACACACATATATATAAAAAAAGGAGAGGGCTTCTTATTTTTTCAAGCATACTGCTCAGTTTTTCCACCAGTCAATATTCATATGTAGAGAATGGAACAGAGAAGGTCTGGTGCTGATCTCAGCCTGCGATAAACCAGGAGTTAATCCATGGGGTCGGTTGTGTGGCAAAGACAGAAAATGGTTGTGAGATCAGAATAAAGGATCCTGTTTCTAGGAAGACTCATTAAGCAGGATATAGCTGGCTAATTTTCCTTTCACATGCTTATTGGATTCGTTTTTAAAAACACACAGGAGGAAAAAAAAAAAAGTTGAAAACAAAATGTTTCTAATTCTGGTTGTTCCCAGCCATATCTTAAGGTTCAGTGCAAAACAAACCATACATAAATAGTGGAAAACAGTCCGCATCTTGTTGCCATGACAATGCCCTACTTATAGCACATTAAGCTGATTCATGTCTTTTCTCACCTCACTGTTAGTAAATTATGGTGGCTGATGAGAATTAAGCCAGCTGGAAGAGCTAGTGAATATAAGCAGCAAATTAATTTGCTACTTAATCGTGGTGTCTTTTGGGGGAATTACCCTCCACATAGCAAGTAATATCTTACTATGTGTAAAACTACTGGAATAGGTTGAAATGGCTAATCTTTGTTCTCTTTTTACTCCTGACGAGGAACAGTTTACTGCTGAATTATTGTGCCACCGGCACAATCCTGCTCCCATTGCAGGCAGTGGCACTGGCTTCAGTTAAGGGAGAGTGGAGCATTTCACAGCCACCTCCACTGCACCAGTGAAGATGACAGTGAATCCTTCTCTGCACCCCAGTTCCTCACATTTGATTGATGTTTTCTCTTCTAACGTGTAGGGAGGGCCCTTGGCCAGTAGCTGCTGAAGGCCATGCCTGCAGTCCCGCACCCCGATGTTAAACCGACGTGCTATACCTACGTGTACAGCGTTTGCCACAGGGACCTCATTCCTCAGTTCGTGTGTGACTGGGATTATACAGGTCACAGTGCAAGGGCTTCAGTCAAGGTAGCCATATCACAATTTAGACTTAATATATACTCATGATGGAAAAAGGTTTTCTCAATTTTCTATAGAGATTCAGTGATGGTACAACTGAATAAACACTATAGAGCTGCTAACAGCAATGTATGGCAGAAATCAGCCGTACTTGATTTAAACCTTCGCCTCTATCCTCACTCGAAGTCAATAAGCTCTAAAAATTTATGTATTGGAGGGTTTTCTGAGTCACAAGTACAAAGACCTTGAGAAATAGCAAAGAGTCTCTCAAGACCTGAAATCTGAGAAACACTAACTGAATTGTATTTGCAAATATTCTGTGATCTGAAAGCATTTGCTCCAGTGCAGGGGCTCAATTGTTTTCTCTACACTTCTTTTTCTCTGCTCACTCTTTGCATTCTTTATCAACAGTTTCAGTTTTCTTCAGCTGTAACTAGATCAAATGCAAATTTTCTTGGGCCTTGTACTTCAGCTTAGGCAAACTGCAGAAACATTACCTGAGCAAGAGTACCTGAGACAGCCGTACTGAATAATCACTCAGTACAGCTCGGCCAAGCTAAGCCTTGCTCTTTTTGATCTATAATTTCATCAGTTTCTTTCAGCAACACAAAAAATCACTGTAGACCGGCACCTATCACAGCACTGTTGAAATAGCTCCCCATTTTAGGTTTGTCAGACAAGTCCCCCACAGGTAGTGGTTTATTGCTCTGAATTTAAGGTGTTCTGTTTGGAGATGTCTGCAATAGCAGCCATTCAGGGGAAAACACAGTGGCAGTGAACACACTCTGCATACCCAGGCTGAGGAGCGGCTCCACATATCCATGAATTCCCTTGGTCGCGAGAGCTGCAACGCTCCCTTTTCTTCTCATTAAAGGAAGCTTACCACTTGCCAAACACCAGCGAGAAATTGCAGCTGCTTTGTTGTTTCCATCAAACATAGGACATACGAAACAACAGCTTTGCTTTGGGGCTTGAGACTCTTAAGAGCAAATAGCTCTTCAGCAGTTTGATGTTATTCCCTTATGCTGCAGACAGTAATGAGGAACTGAGTAACATTTTCAGTGTCATGACCCCCTTCTAGTACTCTTTAAAATGCAACTAACTTCCCCGTGTTCTTCTGAAGCCGCACTTGGAGGTGTTTGGTACATGGCATTATCATCTTAGGCAAGTCCAGCTAGCCAAAAGCAACATTCTTGCTGGGTTTAAAATGTTTGCAATGTTCAACTGGCAGGCTTAATAAATTCCCTGTTGTTAAGTGGCTTTGTCCAAAAACAGACTACAGAGTTTCCATACGGGTGTCCCAATCTCTGCCTTTTGATGATCCCACCAATGCAGACTCATCTCCAAGTGACAGTTTTGTTGTTCTCTAAGAGCATTAGTTCAGAAACAAGCCAAACATGCTGTGTCTTCACCCTCTGGCAGGTATAGTGAATGTGACTCCTTTTGTTTTGGCATTAATGTTTCTCATGCTGTGCTTGGGGTGCACAGCACTTTTCCCCACACTGTGCTCAGAAGCAGACTCTCCCCACCTTGTACATCCTTACAGGTACATGCAGACTGGGACTTGATTAAAGATTGCTTAATCTTTTGCTTTGTTTTCATCGCAAGATTTATGAATACACTGTCTAAGAGGCTTTCAGAAAAGATCTACTGGATCATGCATCTGAAGAGGTGATTCCAAAAAAAAAAAAAATAGTCTGTTTTTCATTACTGTATAATAGTTGCACTTTGTTCTGGGTAGGACTATCAGCAGTCTCGTACAGCACAGCTGGAGACTGGAATGAGCTGAGGATACTGAACTGAATGTACACGGAGCTGATGGCTCCATGGGGATGGATGCCACCAGGAATCAATAGGCTTTGCCTCTTAGTGTCTAGACACTCCTATCCATCCTTTCACAGCAGGAAAATAGTCGAGATGATTGTATGGATTTAGTGATTCAAAAGTGCATTTTTGGGCCTGTTTCAAAGACAGATGCACACATTGGAGACCCTTGGTTTACTCTGCACATATTGGTAGGCTACACCTTGTTCAGCTGCTGTAATGCTCCCATGTCCCTGGCTTCTGAAGCAACATTAGCATTTCTTTCATTTTATTCTTCACCAGCAGTTTGGATTCTGCTTTTTTGATGAAGGGGATGAACTGGTCCAAAATGCTCTTTTGGTTTTTTTTCTGTCTTTAGCAGGGGAGTATTGGACAAGACCTGGGAAACTAAGAGACCTTGATTAATGTATTAGCAAATATGAGCAGCTCTACACCACAAAGCCAAATTTCCTAGACTTCTTGTAATTTCAAGGCAGAGCACAAAATTTCATACTGAGGATTTTTACCTAAGTTGACTTTTTGCCAATTATATGTGAACATTGCAAGAACACTGCATTAACATAGACTTAAGAGTTTCTAAACATTTCAAGAACCAATGCAAAGTTCATTTCCAGCCTTTCAAACAGGGCTTTGCAGTATGCATTCAGGAAAATATGAATTATCCATATCCTAATTTTACTCATATCTTCTCCTTCTTTTTTTTTTGCCATTTATCTGCAAATATCTGCATTAATTATCTGGCTTGGAATCACACATGAAACCAATACCCAATCACATATAAAAGAAACAAGCACTACCCTCCTTTTCCCTTCTGCCATCCTCTCTTGTGTCCTACTAGGTCATCAGCTGCTGCCCATTGACTTAAAATCTCTCTTCTTTGGGGCAGGTGAGCAGATTCATGGCAGTTTACTGAAGTTCTTGTGCAGCTTGGTATGCATGGAGACCAGAGGATTTTGAGGATTGGTACTAAAAAAAAAAAGATGATAAACCATTTCCGAGTCTTCTTTTGGTTTGTTTTCCCTGCTCAAAGAGGTAGGTGAGAGGGTCTACAGCCATTATTTTTGTTTTGTTACTTCTTCTTAGTTTGCTTCCATAGCAGGTACTGTGCAAATGCAGTGAGAGAGGATGTGGCAGCAAATGGCAATATAGCTTCTGCTGAACACTTGTTATGATGGTGTTGGGAAAGGCTGTGGTGTAGAGGGGTTTTAATGCAAGTGGACTGTGTCTCTGCACAGATGTTCCTTCCCTGTACTGAGGGGAAAAGAATTATATATAAAAGAAATTTAGTTTAGGAGGGATTACAGCCTCCAAAACCAGCCATCACCTTTACAGCTGGATTCAGCTTGAATGATGTCCCACTTGTGCATCTCTGATGTCTGGAATTTTTGTCCTATGTTCCTGCAAGAAACTGCAGAATTGCAGTATTTTCTAATCTAATACAAGCAGTGGTGTTCTCTGAACAAGTCAATGTTAAGCACCAGTGCTAGAATATGAATAATAATCAGTAATAATAATAAAAAAAGGTTTATTTTGATCTTTTATTTCCTCAGACACAATATTTTCAGGTTTTCGGCAGCTATTTTTAGACATAAACAGTCTGGTCAGGTTGATTACTTCAGCATTTAGAAGAAACGGGCTTAACACTTCCTTAGTCCTGTGTTTATCTGGTGTGTTAGAGATGTTACGTGGATTTCAATGGCATTGGCCCTTGGAAAGGGGGTTGCCCTAGCCTGTTTTGCCTGCTGCTCGCTTGCTAAAGGCTTCAGGGTGAAAGTGGTGGGTGTATGCAGACAGAGAGCTGGAAGGGAGCCAGCTTGGTTATCAAGTCCAGACCACTGGCCATAGTATATATTCTTTAAGTATGCACATACCCTTATCTTGCTGCAGTGATGTGCACCAGTATCTCCATATATGGTGCCTCTTGCAACAAGCGGTCCCGTCTGTGTCTCTGCTGTTTTCATTAAGAAATTCAGGATATTATCCCTCTTCTGGCAGAGAGGTTTGGCTAAGGATTGCCATCTGCTTAGCGTTAAGCGTGAAACTTAAACAGACTCTTGAGTGATTAGAGGATGCGCTGGCTGCAGGTCAGCAGAAGAGCCTTTACTGGGGCTTCTGCTCAGATACAGACCTAAGGTGTTTGCTGCAGTCCTCCCATCTTAAAGGTAGGCCAGAGTAACAGCAATCGCTGCTGGCACTGAACGATCCCACTTAAGGCTGGGGCTGGAGGGAAGAACAGCATTGTTAACTCTAGGGTATTTTTTCCCTGCAGTACTGTTATGTTGCTACTTTGAAATTCAAGGAAAAAGACTCTCCCATTTGAATAGTGACAAAGTTTAAGTAATATTTCAATAAAATAAGTGTCTCAGTAGGTGATACTGCATAGTTCCAGGTCTCTGTGGATTTTGTGAAGTTTCTGTGGGTTTGAACGGACTCTCCACGCACAGCAGAGATCAGGGAATGTTTTACCTGCAGCAGGTGACCTGCTCTTGCTGAGCTTTGGTGTCCCCGGGCTCCTGACACCGTGGGATGCTCCTGTGTCCGGGCAGGGACATTCCCGTGGGCAGCGAGTGAAGCCTGGCAGGGGGACGTGCTCGACAGCGCTTGATGGTATTTGGGCGCACTGGAATTGGGCAATTTCCTGTAATCTGTGAATCTGCTAAAAAGCAGAGTTTTCAGCAGGTGCCCCAGCTGTGTCCTGGGGTGAGAGGCAGCCTCACAGCTTGACTTTTAGAAGCAATGTCACATTTGTCATGTGGGACAGGGTGGCGTGAATGCTT
>JAVCKT010004698.1:0-11137 GCA_032273925.1 Rhynchotus rufescens
GTGGAGGCCGTGAACTCCATCGTGGCGCTGCTCTCCGTGGACTTCCACGCGCTCGAGCAGGACGCGAGCAAGGAGCAGCAGCTGCGGTGAGGCCGGCGGCGGCGGCGCGGGCCCGGCGCGGCGCGGGGCTGCCCGCGCGGCTGCTCACGCGCCGCCTCTCCTCTCCTCGCCCCTAGGCACAAGCTGGGCGGCGGCGGCGGCGAGAGCGTCCTGGTGTCGCAGCTGCAGCACGGCCTCACGCTCGAGTTCGAGCACAGCGACTCGCCCCGCCGCCTGCGCCTCGTGCTCAGCGAGCTCCTCGCCATTATGAACAAGGTACGGCCGCACCTCCGTCCTGGGGGGGCTCTGCTGCAACCTGCTGCGCTGTTAACAGCGGGGCTTGTAGTGCCAAAAATGAAGAGCCAGGAGGCCGGTCCCGGGGTGGCTGAATTGAGCCCCGGTGCCGTTTCTGGTGCCCTTCGCGGGTCCGTACTTGCTGCACCCGGATGTAACCTCCCAGTCACTTGTGATCAAACTCCTGGTGAACCAGCATCCCTGGGAAAGGTTTCCTTCCCCTCCGCAAATAGACGATCCTTTCCCACGTGATACTGTACATGCTGCACCCAAACACAACGAGGTGATTTGTAAGTGCAGACGTGTCAAGATGATGTTGTGGCTTTTCCTTCTGTCTGCTTTATGATATTTATCCATCATGTTTCCCGTCTTCCTCTGTGTTTTATTCCTGTAAACTCATCCCATTTATAGAATTCTTAGTAGGTTGCTTCTGTCTTCTAGAAAGAAGTAATAATACCATCTCTATTATCTCTGCTACTAAATATTTCTTTCCCAAATGTTTTTTTCTTGCCTATTTTATATTTATAGTTGTGTGTTCCTGACACCTTTTAATGTATTCAATCTGTTGAATTCAAAGCCTTGAAAGTCTGACAGGTACTGGTTGAGTTACACACTCACGAAGCCCATTCTGTGCTGGTGAATATTTTCTCGTAGGTGTCAGAATCAAATGGTGAATTTTTTCTCAAGTCGTCTGAGCTCTTTGAGAGTCCTGTCTACCTGGAAGAAGCAGCAGATGTTCTCTGCATTTTGCAAGCAGGTGCAGTATTCCTAGTGCTCTTGTTAGTGCTGTTTTGCTTATGATTTCGCTTCTTACAAGTGCATGAAAAACTTAGCCTAACTTAGGTAAGATACCCTAAATTAGATAAGGTTAATTTCAGATAGTGATCTGTTTGAAACAGAAATAGACCAAAGATTAATTTTTCATTCATTAATTGGTGCATGTTACAGACATTAGTATTAAAAGCTGCTGTTTGACTGTGACCTTAAAACCCTCTTTCCACCCAGAGCTGCCCTCACTGTTGCCCATAGTTGATGTAGCTGAAGCTCTGCTGCATGTTAAAAATGGAGCCTGGTTCCTGTGCCTCCTAGTGGCCAACGTTCCTGATAGTTTTAATGAGGGTGAGTGACACTTTCTCCATGCCTATCACATGCGTGCAGCGTGCATATGTTCTGCTGGAAAGGCCGGATTTACTTAGACCCCGTCTCAAACGTGCAGTTTGCAGAGGTTTGATCAAGAACGGTGAACGGCAGGACGAGGAAAGCGTTGGCGGCCGTCGCAGGACAGAAGCACTTCGACATCTGTGTAAAATGAACCCTTCGCAAGCTCTGAGGGTCCGAGGCATGGTGGTGAGTCTGTAATTATGCTGTCACGAGACAACATGTTAGTTGTGATCCTTATCGGAGCTTTAAAAAAAAGATGATTGAGCTTACCTGCTTTGTCTAGGTGGAAGAGTGTCATCTACCAGGTCTTGGTGTTGCTTTGACCCTGGATCACACCAAAAATGAATCTTCAGATGATGGAGTGAGTGACCTGGTGTGCTTTGTGAGTGGTTTGCTGCTTGGAACAAACGCCAAAGTTCGGACGTGGTTTGGCACTTTTATTCGAAATGGTCAGCAGGTATGAACTTTTTTGAATATTCACTTTTACAAACTGTTTTTGTAGGTTACTGTAACCAGTGTGGTTGTGGGCAGGCACATCTCTCTGAAAGCCCGTAGACCCTGTCTAGCTTCTTGACACAGCCTTTACGTGGCAGCCTCTTCTTGTGGAACCATCGCCTCTGTAAATGGTATTATTGAGGACAGCTATGTGGTGGTTTCTCTGAGGCTTTTAGATACGTGATCCAACAGCCATGGAAACAAGGAGATCGTAAATTAGTAATGTTCACCTGGTGTATGTGCTTGTGCTTAGTATTTGCAATGGGAAGCTGTGTCTTGACTTGCCAGAGTCCATTAAAGCTTGTGGTGCACTGAAATAAACAGTTGTAACGTGATCATGTGTTGCCAGTTACCCTGGTAATGAAAGTTTCATTTAAAAAATCCCGCTCTTCTTTCTTTTGACTTGTCTTTGTTATTATGGAAGCTCTTATGTAACAAAATATCTGAAGGGATGAGGTTAATATTGTTGTTTTCATCTTTTAACCTCTCTTGCAGAGAAAAAAAGATAATATCAGTTCTGTGCTTTGGCAAATGAGAAGGCAGCTGCTCCTGGAGCTCATGGGAATCCTTCCCACGGTTCGCAGCACACACATTGTTGAAGAAGCAGATGTTGATACAGAGCCAAATGTGTCTGTGTACTCGGGACTGAAGGAAGAGCATGTTGTGAAAGCCAGCGCGCTGCTGCGTCTCTATTGCGCTTTGATGGGAATTGCTGGGCTGAAGTAATGAATGTTTTAATGCTCTGTTTTTATTTGCTGTCAGTTCAATTTAAGCAGAAGTTGGGAGCTTTGGGCAATTTTAACATGAACTGTTTCCTAATATCATTGTGTTCTTGAGTGATTCGTGGCAGGCTGTGCCATTTTTCTCAGGGCTGGAGTTGCCAACTGCTAGAAGTTTCTTTCTGTAGAGAGAGAGCAAATGTTATAGAACTCTGAAGGTCTGTGGAGATAAGTGTTTTTTGTGTGTTCCAGTACTACTCTTAGCAGAAAGCTTTTTTTTTCCTCTCTCCTATTAGTGAAAGTCCATGTGTAAACTACACTACTATATTTTTTTTTTTTTTTACCTAAAATAATATTAGTACAAGAAACGCTGTGCTCTATTTAATGTTGCAAAATTCAGTCTTATTAGTTTTATTCAATCTTATTCAGTCTTATTAGTAATTTTAAGTAGGTTAAAATGATGATCATGATTATGCCCTGGGGAAGTTTTTAACAGCTTTTTTAAAATGTGAATCATAATTCAAAGAGTAGTGCCAGCTGTTGGCACAGTTGATTGATACTGATTTATTGATACTAACTTGATAAACACATACCCATGAGAATAGAGAAAATGCAAGTGAACTTTAGCCATCGTGATGATATTGGAAGTCTGTCCGCTTTGAAATTAGGCAAGAATTTTTTTTTCTCTCTTTAGACCAACTGATGAAGAGGCTGAGCAGCTACTCCAACTCATGACCAGCCGTCCTCCTGCCACGCCAGCCGGCGTTCGCTTTGTGTCTCTCTCCTTCTGCATGCTTCTGGCCTTCTCCACCCTTGTCAGGTACCTCTCCAGAGAGAAGGAGCTTTGCAAAGATGTTCCCGCTTGAGCACAGTTAAGGCAGTGACATCCCAGAGCTGCACGGCTCTTCTCTTCTCTCCTTATTCTTTATGCAAATCTCCATACAGTGGTTGGCAGGGCTGGTTGTCTTCCAGGGCTGTGAGCAGATGGATGTTTCACCCTTCTCGATGCTAAACACGTTTGAGAGGGAAGTATCGGTGTTAGTTTGAAGCAGTATTGAAGGCTGTTGTAGGCCTCAGTAATTCACTTTTCCACTGAACAAGCTTGTGGCTAAGCTCTTTAAAGACCCTACACATAAGAGGAGCAAACTAGTTGCTTATGGGTTGTAGCTTTGTGTCCCTTGTTTTCAACACAGGAAATTGGACTCTTGCACAGACTTCAAAGTGCATGTTAGATACTAACACTTATCCATCTGTGCCATGCTAAAGTGATAAAATCTTGATATTAAGATTTCCTCTTCCATTTTTTTTCTGCCTGTAAATGTTATTACGAGTAAAACCATCTGTAATTACTGGGGGAAAAAAAACTCTGTAATGGGATTTCTTTGTGCAGTACCCCGGAACAGGAACAGCTCATGGTAATGTGGCTTAGTTGGATGATAAAGGAAGAAGCTTATTTTGAAAGGTGAGAGCAGACTTTTTCTGGTTTTTATTCCGGTTATCTCATATTTACTTAGGCTGTGCTGGAAATTAACTCTTTCTTTGTTGTTACAGCATTTCTGGTGTGTCTGCTTCCTTTGGAGAGATGCTACTCTTGGTAGCAATGTATTTCCATAGCAATCAGCTCAGTGCTATCATTGATTTGGTCTGCTCCACTTTGGGAATGAAGGTAAACTAAGTTGTTTCTACCACCAAATACATTTCTTTATTAAATACCTTCTTTCCCTGTGTATTTATACACCTATATTTGACCTTTGATTTAAAAATTGAGTTATTGCTAATATCCTTGAGCAAATGTGTACTCAGGACATGAGTAGCTAAGTTTCTCTAGAAAAACATCAAAATGTGCCTACAGCTAGATATAGAGGAAGTTACAACAAAAGATACCATCAAAAAGAGCTGACTTGTTGAAATCAATACTTGAAAAATATGAACTGGAAAATATGAACTTTCTACAAAGTTAATTGAAAGCCTTCTCAAACTGTCTGGAAAAGTTTTATTTGAAAAGTTTTTGAAGAAATATCTATGTATATAATACTTAAACCATTTCTGAACTTACTAAGAGAGACTCATGGCTGTTCTCTTGTCTTGGAGTACAGCAATAAAAACAGCAGTAAAACAACAGCTACCATGTTCTTTGTTTCAGATTGTTATTAAGCCCAGCTCACTGAGCAGAATGAAGACTATCTTCACACAGGAGATTTTCACTGAACAGGTATTTGAGACAAAACTTATTTTGTTTTTAAATCACTTCATTTTGACCTAATGAAAGAACTGAATGCTGCTGGAGAGCCTCGGCCCTTTCTTTTTGTGTGTTGATTTGGTTATGCTTTTTTGAACACTCACGTTCTTAAATTATGAGGAAGCAAATGAAGAAACAATGTCCAGTATGAAACTACTTTTTTGCTACAGTAAGGAAATGTGTACAAATGTAATGCATGTGCTGCAATTGTACACATACTGTATTACACAAACTGCATCAAAAAGTTATTCAGCTTCCAAGCACACAAAACTGAATATATGTGAAAACAGATACAGTTTTGTAACTGTGTCGTGTTGTGCTTATGTATGCTGATTGAGTGAATATTTGTGATACCTTTCTTGATAATTGTAACTTTCCTTTAGGTTGTGACAGCCCATGCTGTTCGTGTGCCTGTTACAGGCAATCTCAGTGGAAACATCACTGGGTTTTTACCTATTCACTGCATTTACCAGCTTTTAAGAAGTCGGTCATTTACCAAGCATAAAGTATCCATTAAGGTATGACTTTTATTTTACTTCTCTTTATAATTTGAAAATGGATTAGATTTTGCAGACATTTATTTATCTTGATAAATTTACCTAAGAAGTTATAATTTGAGCAGAATTCTTGATGAATCTAATTGCCTTTTACCATGCCATCTTAGAGGAACATGATTCAATTAATTTTATCTCTAATCCTGAGACTGGAACTTAAGGAAGTTTTCTGCACTTATTCTTCCAACCAGGAGTTTATTATTACCAACCAGGACAAATTCTGTTGGTAGAGCTGTGCAGGACAGGAGAACTCTTCCATGAAATGAAATTTATGACCATGTCCAACTCAGAGCTGGTATCACACCTTCCTAAATCAAAGCCTCTTTCAAATACATTTTGCCTAGCTGGGGATTTATGTGCAAACAAAAATGCTACTATCCATTTTTTAAACTAAACACATAAGGATACTTTTTTTTTTTTTCTTTTTTTTCCCTCTAGGACTGGATCTATAGGCAGCTCTGTGAAACCACCACTCCACTTCATCCTCAGTTGCTTCCTCTTATTGATGTCTACATTAACTCTATTCTTACTCCAGCATCTAAATCCAACCCGGAAGCCACAAACCAACCTGTCACAGAGCAGGAGATCTTGAATGTTTTTCAGGGACTCACTGGGGTAAGAGAAAGGAAAATACTTTGCAAAGAATGCTGGTTCTTTTCAGCAGTAATATGATTTGGAAAGTGTGCTTTTTTGACATTGTCATAAAACATTTTTTTTCTGACTTGATTCTGTTACATCGAAGATCTTATTTAGTTGAAACGACCTGCTTAGGTTTGGAAGAAGCACTTTCTTTTTTAAAGACATATGAGAATGTGTGGCGAGCATTCACTTGCATTAAAATCCTGGGACAGGTCCATTCTAGTATCCTAAGATACTAAAAGCATGCTTTATGTTTAAAGTTTGGTCATTCTCTTTTTTAGAAAAGTTTCTCACAACCTTCAAATTGGACCTCAGACAGCTTGACATTTTAACCCAAGGTTTACTTCATATTTGCAGGTAAACCCAAATTTTTGTTCTCAAGCTTTGTGACTTTTTAATGTGGTTTTATCTGCAGGGAGAAAATGCTCGACTTGCTCAGCGTTACAGCATCACAACACGCCTGCTTGTCCTCTACTACGTCCTCTCATATGAAGAGGCACTTCTGGCAAATACAAAGACACTAGGTATGTGGGAATGTGATCATTGGCAACAGCTGAACTGAAGGTTAGATGCAAATACGTGAATTCTTACAATAAACAAAGTTCATATTAATGTCAAATTCAAAACTTGTGTGAGAAGTTTAGATCAAGAGTTTATTTGGGGAGTGTAAATCTTGTAATAAATACAGTATTACTTTAGAAACTAAGGATGTGAAAGTTCTACTAAAACTTAGGTTTTAAGTTTGCAAGTTTAAAACTGTTAGTATTCTGTCCCTGTTTCCTTTAGCTGCCATGCAAAAAAAACCCAAGTCTTACTCTTCAGCATTAATGGATCAGATTCCAATCAAGTACCTCATCCGCCAGGCACAAGGACTGCAGCAGGAACTTGGAGGTAAATCTGTGCAAGGCCAGTGTGCATGAAGAAGGAGGGCGAAGCCTATTTCCAGCTTTGCACCTGCTCTCTGTTTCATAGCATGCCTTCTCTTTGGTACTTGTTCTAAAATCTATCGTGAATGATGTTACAGGTAGGTTCAGAAAGTCATAGTGAAAGTTTGGGAAAGATGGTTCTATTTAGAGTAGGTTTGAATTACCTGAGAATTTTGTAAGTATTCTAGACCGCATTTTAAAGTTACAGCAGGGTCCTCCCACCTTTCCAAAATGTAACTTTTCCTTTTGTTGCAAGTTAAAATTTTAGCTCTAAACATCGACCTTGTTAAACATCAGTTTAATAAGTGATTTAGTTATGGTTTGTTACTGAGTTCATAGGGAAATATTGTGTTCAGGTGCATGATGCAGGTATTTAAGATTTACACTGTCCTGATCTCCTTTCAGGCTTGCACTCTGCACTACTCCGCCTTCTTGCTACTAACTATCCACACCTCTGCATTGTGGAAGACTGGATCTGTGAGGAGCAGATCACAGGCACTGATGCCTTGCTGAGGAGGATGTTGCTTACAAACATTACCAAAAATCATTCTCCCAAACAGCTTCAGGAAGGTAAATAACTTTAATGTGAAGTACGCGGTTTTCTTGCCTAATTGTCTGGAATATAGAGGGTCTGGGAGTGTATCCACCTGAATCATTTGATTACACTCCATTTATATAACAAACTTTCTGCTGCAATGAACAAACTTGAAGGATTTCTAAAATGTCAGAGTCCAGTTTTATGAAAATCTCATTGTATTTATTTTATAGCCTTTTCCATGCTCCCAGGAAACCATACCCAGTTGATGCAGATTCTAGAACATTTAACACTTCTGTCTGCTGGTGAATTGATCCCATATGCAGAAGTACTGACTTCAAATATGAATCAGTTGCTAAATGCTGGGATCCCACGGAGGATTCTTCAGACAGTCAATAAACTTTGGATGGTTCTGAATACTGTGATGCCACGAAGGTAAGTTCAAAGTACTGATCCGTGTATTATTGCAGATGGATTGAATGCAGACTTCCATTTTTTAAAACAGTGCCATGCTGCCTTTGTGTGTTACAATAACTTAAGACTGGGTGGGTCTAGGAGTTGGAAGCTGTGGTTGACTAGACTGTGCTGGATTTACATTGCTTTGTGCTTTGTTGAATTTTTTCATCTGTTCTCTATTTAAAAGGTAGTTTTTGTTCTCAGGGGAAAGGGAGTCTATAGTTGGCTTAAAATATAATACAATGGTTTTATTGTATATATCATTTATGATATAGAGCTAAAACACATACTTTCTCTGTCAAGAGGGTGTCTTTTTGAGGAAGTAGATACTCTCTATTGCAACAAAAACAGGCTCATTGATATTTCTCTGAATATAAGTTGATTATAGCTTTGCTTACCTCAGGAGCTGCAAATGCAGCATGTATGTATGTGTGTGTGTATATATACATATACACATATATATAAATTTTTATATCACGGAATCACAGAATCACATTATATATATAGTTGTTGTTCCTTGGCAGGCTCAGAAAAAATAATCTAATTGAGATAAGTGAATATCCAAATGTTTGTTTTCCTCTTCTTTCTTACGGGTTATATGTTCAAAATGTTAAATAATCTCATTTGTAGATTGTGGGTCATGACTGTTAATGCTCTGCAGCCTTCAGTAAAAATAGTCCGACAACAGAAATACACTCAGAATGATCTGATGATTGACCCTTTGATTGTACTAAGATGTGATCAGAGAGTTCATAGGTAAGATCTCTCTTAATTTCTTCTCATGCTCTATGACACTTTAGATGGATGCATAGTGAGTGATATCTCACAGTAAACTTCTGAAAACTGTGAATACTTCAAAACACTTTCAAGCTAATTGAATGAATTTGTAAGTTCGGTCTCTTGCTTCACTCTTTCTTGTCTGAAGCTTGTTGGTGGGTGTGCTGGCTAAACTGTGCTGTTTCAGCATGTCACTGTCCAGGGGAGTGTCTTGTTGGACAAACCTTGCACGCAGGCCTGTTTTGGAAACACTGAGATTGCAAGTGGATTTGCACATAGATCCATCCATTTTGTTAGATTTGGGCATGTGATTTTGTTCTAAATAGAGATTGTGGCAGGCTTAAAATGGCTGCTGCCACATGGTGGTGATTCTAACTGTTACATCCTTACACATTATATTGTCTTTTGCCATCCCTCATGGGTCTGGAAGTATTCCATCTTCCTGGGTAAAAATTTCTGCAAGTGAGTGCTTAATGAATATGACAAAAGTAGATTTAATTCATTTCTCAAGTATTTTAGTAGTGCTTGGCAATGAGTTCCTCTAGATGTCAGTGATGACAGGGGAGATGTATAACACTGCTTTATGGCTTTGTTATAGAAGAATAAGCTGAGAGTTTTAGTAATAAAAATGTTCTTAAATGCTGTATTGCTGCTATCAGTTAAGAACATGAATTAATGCAAACAATTCAAACCAAAATTTGCACATGGTAGCTTTGCTTTTTCATACTCCGGAAAAATTGTATTTGTTATTTAAAAATATGCTAATTGTTTTAAATATACTTCAGCCTCTAGCTTTATTTTTTTAGTGTACTTTCTCATGTCAGTTTTTTTGTCAGTTGTAGTTTATTCTTGTTGTTGTTACTTACATACTGCTGTACCTTCTGAAATACCTTTACTTTAACATGTGTTTCTGTATTAGGAGTCCCCCTTTGATGGATATAACTTTGCACATGCTGAATGGATATCTTCTTGCTTCAAAAGCCTACCTCAATGCTCATCTCAAGGAAACAGCAGAGCAGGACATCAGGCCATCCCAAAACAATGCCATGGGTCCAGAGACCCCTGAAGTTACCAGGGAAGAACTAAAAAATGCACTGCTTGCAGCTCAGGTAGGAGGGAGAAATAGATGTTAACTGCAGTGGGTAAATCTTGGAGTGGGTAGGCATGGAATTAAGAGTTTGTTTAAATATCCTATATTTAATTTTGTTCCCAGGATAGTGCTGCTGTGCAAATTCTTTTGGAAATCTGTTTACCTACAGAAGAAGAGAAAGCTCAGAGCAGTAATAGCCATAGCCTGCTGAAAAGTGTTTACGGTTCCATTGGCTCTAAGAGCCCTGAAATAAAAGAAGAAGAAGAAGAAGACAGCTTGCTGTGTAATCTCCGAGAGGTCCAGTGCCTCATCTGCTGTCTGCTCCATCAGATGTATATAGCTGATCCCAACATAGTCAAACTGGTTCATTTCCAGGTCTGGTTTGCACTCTTTTAGTTCTCTACTGGTTCCTTGCTTAGGAAAGAGCCAAATGAAGTGTTGGAATGCTGCTGTTGTGTTCCCCCAAAATTGTGATGACCCTGTCTGCTTCTCATTCCCCCGACCTTGTGGTAACTACAATTCCTCCTCCTTTTGGTGCAAGCACTGAGTACTGTGGCTAAGAGGAGAGCAGCTAAACAATGCCTGTTCCTTATCATTAAACATGAGCCTTGTTTGTGTCACTGCCCTTCTGCCTGCCAAAATAGTGTGTCCATGCCAGGCCAGGATTTAAATTAGCTTAATCATCTTATAATTACTTGTTCAATATCTTGTGTTGGTTAATTATCGGTAGCTGTGTTTTAAAATTATCTCTTATTCACAACTGAAATTTGGCTTCAAATATCAACTTCTTTTTTGTTTGGGTATGCTTTGTTTGTTTAGAGTGGAGGAAGGGTTGTCTCTGCCAAAACAGTGGTAAAACTTCTCCCTAAAAGGGGATGGAGGGGAGCAATTTTTTTGCTGTAAACGTGTGTTTTGGCGTATGTTAAATTGTTCATTGCCAGCTGGCTGTGTCTCTGCTGTGACCTGGAACTAATGAAGTGACTAGAAAAAGTCAAAGTGATCCAGGTGTGAAATAAACAAATGGGGCCTGGGGTAAAGTTTGGAATAGACAGGAAGGGCACAAAAGGAAAAGGTTGCTGCAGCTTAGCTTGGTCTGGGAAGTGGAAGGGCAGTTAGTATGAAAATAATAAACTGAGTCTTGTGGATAAAGAATTGATTCAGAGCCAGGGTATGTTACCTGCCTGTCTTGCATTGCTTTAGGTTATGGGCTTGT
>JAVCKT010004699.1:6294-16560 GCA_032273925.1 Rhynchotus rufescens
TCCTTTGGTACTAAGGCAGCTGATTTTTTTTTGTCTTTGCCTAACTGACAGTGTTTCTTCTACATAGGAATAATGCCTTCTTTTTCTTTAGTATTGATTGCAACATTTACATATGTTAATGAGGATCAGATTAGTTAATTACAGGGTTAAGGATGGTCACTTAAGACAGCTGCAGGGAGTCGCTCAAGATGATCAGCACAGAAGTCCCTTGGACAAGTGTCAGAGCACTTTAGTTAGAGAAATACAAAGAAGGATTTTGCTGCACCCCGGGGGCTCGCTCAGAATTGTCTCTGAAAGCAGTGAACTTGGCTAATCAGCAATAAAGAGCAGATGTACTGAAGTAGTTTTAAATGAGGAGGAGAAAGGAAGAGCAAGTAAAGACTTGGTCAAAGTCTATGTTAAATTTTAAGTCATAAAGCTGTTAAAGAACCTATGTGTAGTGGTTGTGCTGTTAAGGTGACACTTGTCATTGAATAAGGCATAAGCCAAAGGACAGTAGAGGTGCTCATCTTAAAGGTGTTTGAAAGAGTTGAAATCACCCAGTTTGACCAACCTGCTGAGATATCTCTGGAAATTAGCCCTTCCCTCCAGAATACTGGCTGCAAATTTCACCTTGGAGTTTTTATGTTCTGTCAGTGTATTTTTCCTGCAGTTTCAGTTGGTTGTAGTGACACGCATCCTCCATAGATAAAAATTGTCATAGCACCCTTGATTCCTTCTTCCTCTCCATCCCACAGTGTTCCTGCCCACGTACTGCCTGTCAGCCAGAGCCGCGTTGCCGCTGGATGCTGCCAACAGCTGCCGGCAGCGGCTGCCTTTCCGTAGTGGATGGCGCCGTGTTCATGCCTTGTGTGTATAATTTGAAAAGAGAAGCAGCACATTAATTTTGCTACAAATTATGGCTAGCTTTTAATCTGCTATTCAATTTTCATTCCCCCTCAGAGGAGAATAGTCATTATTGAGGAGGTCTTCAGGCCGATGGAGTCCGGTATTTAGGCCGCTCAGGCGCTGAAGGCAGCTTGTGGGCAGGGAGAGACAGCTCGAGAGCAGCGCTGCCCCGGGCTGCCAGCTGCAGCCTGCCCGCCCTGGGAGCCCAGCCTAGCCCAGGCCTCGGAGTCAGCTGGCTGCCACCTCCTTCCCTATGCCAAGCAGCACCTAAAGGCTTGGGGGGGGGCCTCCTGGTGTCACTGCCTGGCTAGGGGGTTCTGCTCTGCTCCAGCTCTCCAGGTCCTTTCCGTCAAGTCTGTGCGAATGGCCTTTCAGTCTGCCACCTCTTCTTCTGCTGGGCAGTGAGTTTAAGCTGGTGAGCGAGTGATGGTCTCACTGGTTGCTTCTGGTTGTAGCTACCTCTAGTTGGTGAAACCTGTGCCAGTTGCCTTATTGCTCTCCAAAACAGGAGGTTTGCCAGCAGCGATGGGAGGGGTAGTAAATGAGAAAGGAAGGAGCAAAAACTGTGACTGATGTAGTGGGGAGCACCAGATGTCATGTGGAAAATTGTGATGTACTCAATCAGCCTCTTCTACAAACATTTTCATACTGATGTAACTTAGTTATGGGGTGTGAGATAGAAGCATATGAGAGAGAGAGTTTAAGCTTTGAAGCATTTCAGGCAGATGGAAGTTTGTTAGCAAAGACAACTTAGTGGAATTATAGGCTAGTGGTATTCACAGCTTATTGATTCTGTTTTAAGTGATTTTATATTTGAATGAGAGATGCAATGAAAGAGAATAGAGCAGAATTATAGGAAGTGAGAGATGGAAAGACCAAAAGCTGCTCTTGTCTTACAGGGATGTAATGCAGAGTGTCAGAGCCTCTGTGAGGACCTGATCTGGGACATCACAGGTTAGCATCACAGTGCCAACTTCAGCTTGCACTGTTGGCCAATATGGCTTTCTTTAAGTACGTTATTAAAAGCAGTATCATAAGTGAATTAGGAAAGATGCTTTGACATCTGTATTATAAATTGAATTAAGCTTCCTTTAAAAAACAAAAACGAAAAACAGATTTGTCTGAATCGACACAAAGTATTTAGTATTCCACAGCAAAAGGAAAAGAGTAATTTTATAATAGTCTGCTTCTGATTCTCAAGTAGGCTTTTTGCACTTAAAGGAGAGCTCAATTACTCAGAATATCACCTTTTATACAAATGAGAAAATGGTTTGTTTATAAAATACTCACACTGGCAAAATATATCTTTTTCATAGCTTGTTTTTCTATATATTAACATGTTTGATGTGTATCAGTACTTTCATAAACATCTCTTCTGTTCATGTCAAACTTTGAATTAATAAATCTCATTAAATTTTTGTAAAACTGTTTATTGTAATGCTTAACACCTGGGGCTTAACTGGAATAAGAACAATATTAATTTCATTTGAATTGTAGCGCCTCTGACCAAATTAATCGACTAAACTTGTACTATTAGTGATTCTACTGGTTTTGGAAAATTCATATTCTATACTCTAATTTTCTTGAGTTATTCTTTTTATTGTAATTGTTTAACAGTGAGTATTTCATTGAAGTTAATTGGCATTTATTTGGAAAGAAGCCACTTCCTGCAGTAAAGACTTTTCTTTGGTGATAATGGCTTTCAGTAGTGTTAACATGAGTCATAGAATATGAGATGTGTTCCCCAAATATATTGTTTCATAGCCATTGTGTTCCATGTCAGACTAGCTCATCTTTTACTATTCATGCACTCTATAAATTAAGTCAAGTCTTGCTCTATATGTGTCAGAATTATGTAACAGCAAGTGCTTCCTTTATTGGTGAGGAGGTGTTGCTTCTCACTAACTTGTCATTTACCTTCTAAGGTTTGATTTTCAAAAGGGACAATATTTACCTTTTTTTTTTCTTTCTTAACAGAAAGGGCTATTGCAAGACATGAAGTCAGAGAAATAGAACAACGCCACACAGTAGATGGCCCCCGACAAGATGCCTCGCTGGATGAGGAAGATGACGTGGTGATTATTTACAATAGAGTACCTAAAACTGCAAGCACATCCTTCACAAATATTGCCTATGATCTTTGTGCAAAGAACAAATATCATGTTCTACATATCAATACAACCAAAAACAATCCTGTTATGTCTCTGCAAGATCAGGTAAGCTCTTGCATTTGAGGTGTTTTCATTGAACAAGGTGGGAGGAAAAAAAGTGGTTGTATGCAGTTGTAAACATGCATGATCTGATGAGTGGTTTTAATTCCATTATTTTAAGTTTTCCAAAATGAATGGATTTCAATATAATTTTTGCCCTTTCTTTCTCCGTGAGGAGACTGGATAATTAGATAGTAGATAATAATAGACAATAACAGGCTTAGGGCTTGCTGTGCTACTGGAAGTGGTAAGTACCTGTTGATAGCCTAAAAAATAAGCTTAAAAGTGACACAATTAGAGCAGAAATTACCTCTGTTAAAACTGTATGTATCTGTTGTGCTGTCATCTCATCATTGCCTGGCATTTCCCTTTGAAGTGTCTGCAGTCTTACTTGCCGTCCTCTCCGTGCCATGTAGGCACCGTGCTGTGCCATTAGGGCTATTCTGCTGTCTCGGGTACCACGTGCCATGAGTGATCAGTGCTCTGTTTCTCTTGGGTCCTGTCTGAAATTTTATTGTTGTTTTTTTTGTAATAAGCCTCTGCTCTTGGTGAGTGCACACACAGAACCTAAATAGAAAGTCAGATCTAAAACATCCCTGTGTCCACTGGCTGTACGGCAGCTGTTGCCAGACTCTTGCTTGCCTGCTGATCATCTTAAGAGGATGCGCAGCAGAAACATGAGCTGTTCTGCATTGCAGCACATCTGCACAGAGGCTCCCAGCTCCTGCTCTGTGCCTACAGGCAGAAGCAGCCCAGCACAGCTGTAGTAGTCTGAGGAGGAGAGAGGAAAAAAAAAAGGCAAATCAAAAATCAAAATAAAATTAAAAAGGTGAGTATCTGAGAAAATGGTGAGGTAAGTGGGGTAAACTTTAGGTCTAGTCATTCTGGCCACTGTATATTTCGCCCCAAATTGGGCTTGTTTGCTGAGGTTTGCTAAGGAGTAAACAGGGTAACCATCCCTATAATCCTATCCACTGGGTAAAGCAAGTACTAAAAAGCCATGCAGAGCCATTTCCAAAAGATTTAACAAGCCATTATCTTTTAATTAAAAATCCTGTTCAATTTAATCCTACTGCCCTTGCAACCACTGATTCAGTTTCTGTGGAGGTGTCTTTGAATAGTACCAGTCTCTGCAGAAGGACAGAGCTAGATGGGTACATGAGGTGTAGGAGAGATTGATGGTGTAGACTGAACATAGGTGCTTTTCTCACAACTTTGCCTTAAATGTCTGCTTTGAGTTTGATTCAAATAAAATTCATTCTTTCTTGAATTCATTTTGTTTGGAGAACCTCTCCTCCTGTCTTCTCCCAGCAATTTCCTACTGAAAAATGGAAATCCACTAATGCTGGACATGTCTATAACACTGGCAGTCTTAGCTTCATTTGGTGTTTTGCTGTTGTTCAAGGTGATAAATAGATTATTTAATTAAAAGATTGGGTGGTATTCACAGTACCACCTTCATCAGTACAGCTGAATTGTGTTAAGTGTACATACACCAAGAGTAAAACACATAAACAAATCCTAAAGGCAAAATTATTTTTTTAGTGATACTGTTTCTTAAAACAAATCTCCCCAAGCAAGCTGAGGATACGTAGATAACTTTTTAAAAACAGCCATCCCTCTGTTAAGTGCTATTTCTACTGTATTTTTTCCAAACTATTATAATTTTGTAATGGATTTCAAGTTCTCAGCCCATATGTGAAACCTTTATTTCTTGGATGCAATCTTTAAAAAAAAAAAAAAAAAAATTACTGAAAATCCATTCCAAATATAGACTGCATCTGCTTTTAGATAATCCAATAAAAGTCCCTAACTCATCCAATTTAGTTTCAGATGGCGATTTTTCCAGTAGCACTCCTTTCTTTTACTGCTCTTCTGAAAGCAGCATCCTAGTAGCTGCCTCTCTTTTCACAGATTAGCCTTTTCTTGTAGCAAGCAGAGTACCCTGTTGACCATATTGCATTTCTGACCTATAACAACAAAAATGCTTCGATTGAAATCAAGTAGACATTTGATAGGATTTTAGCTATTGCCTGCATGTTTCAGTACTGATATTTTCTGTCTGTACAAGTATGCCTTTGTGGATGGCTGCTTGGATAGCATTCTAGCCACATAAACCTTGTTGCAACCTTTGTTGCATTGTGAATTTGTCATTAACACATTTCAAGGCAAATTAGCATTCTATCTTGCAGTATATGTTCAAGATACAGTTTTAGAAAAGAGGATATGAAAACACATGCTGCATATTGTTCATGTGAATATCTGTGGTACGATTATCCAGCATTTAACTATCTCAGCTTGTTGTTTTCTATTCTGTTATTTCCTTCTCATGTGATATACTCTCTTTTTCTCAAAAGAGCACCTCGAAATCTCTTAGAGCAATGGTCTGCCAGAGAGCACTCTCATACCAACTTCAATAATACGAGTTATGTCAACTGGTCAGAGGTTGCAATATCTGTTAGAAATGCAACTAGAAAGAGTTCACAGTGACCCTGTAAGAAGTAGGAGTACTATCTAACAGTGTTTAGCATTTCAGAACCTTTCTGTCCAAGTTTGGTGTCCTGGTGTGTATTGGTGTCCACCTCCATACCTGTGCCAATTGTATTTTTCCTCCTGAGAAAGAGCTGTTGATACCAGACAGGGATCTAGATTGGCTGAACTTGGTAGACTTAGTCCTGTCACCATCTCACAAAATTGCTTCTCTGCTGTTACAGGCAGCCTAAAGAGAGGACAACCTTCATAGTCTCTTCTGACTAACAGCTTGAACATAATCACCGGTCATTAAACTACCTCTATTTCATTGCTTATTCCTGAAAAAAAGGAGCAAAATCTATTTATAGTTTCAATTTGGAGATTCAACAGCTGCCAATCAAACCTATAATATGAAAGTAGGATTTTTTGCAGCACCCACAAGTCCGTAAGGATAAGGACCATGCCACATTTGCTAACTGGTCTAATTGGTGGCCAGAGGAAAAGTGGCAGGTCAGAACATCACTTTGGTTTGGCTGCCTGGATTCCCCAGGCTTTTTAAATTCTAATTGTCCTTAAAAAAAGGATGTATTTAAATAACCTTTCCCAGTCGTCTTATATTCTAAGTACATTTCATCTGTCTTTTTAATTCAATGAAGCTCAGCTGATTTCTCACTATAGATTATGAAGCAACTTTGTAGCTGATTATTTAAAGCACCAGGAAATCTCTTCACAGGAATCCCATTCACATTTATCTGAGCTTTTAAAATAACCTCCAGTTTTATTCAGCTAAGTTCAGATACAGAAGCTTGCTCGTTCCCTTGAAAGCTCCAGTATCCTCTAAGCCTGGAAAAGAAAGGTGGCATTGATCATATTTAACAGTAAGAACCAGCATGCAGCATTCATCTGCCCTAAAATGTGTGAATCCTGACTCGTGAGGCTCTCTGTGACCTGGAACAACTTAGACTTTCAGAATGCTGCAAATTATGGGAAGAAAAACATTCTAGCATGCAGGCTAGTTACAGGCATTAAAATTAAATTCTCCATGGTGCAGCTTGTTGCTGGGCTATTTCTTAAGGTGGATGTAAATGTCACGGCTGTCAGAAAACCTTCCTAGCCTTGTCTGAGCCTTATCAGTCAGACCGAGTAAGCTAATGAAAGGGTAAACATCACATTAGGTCTCTGGTGTATAATTGAAATATTAGCTTCATCTGTAACAATCTTGTGTTTTTAAATGGTGATTTTTCTTAGCAGACAAATACGTTTTAAGCCAGAAGTGGGTGGGGGAGATGGAAGGAGAATATTCTCTCTGCATTTAGAGAACTTTAACAGGGAAAATATGCTCATAGCTGAGGCTCTTCACTGAATATGTCTTGTAAATCATCTTGAGAAGTATAGTCAATGAGGAGGTAGTTTTGAGCAGTGTAGGTAGTAGAGTTGGATTCCAAGTCATCTTGATGCGTTATCGCTTTGTGTTAGACCCAGAACGAGACAGGAAACCAACCCAGTTTACAAAACACTTGTAAAACATTGGAGTGCTTCTCAGATAGATTTGCCAGTTTTCATGTGCAGTATATAATTTAAATTGTGAAGTACCACAGACTGTTGTACTTCGTATCACGGAAAGCGTGACTGCTGCCTGTTATTAAAAAATAGTCTCATTTTCTTTACCTGAGCATCCAAGAGCCAGTGTTCGTGGAATTAAAGATGATGAACCGTCAAATCACAGGCAGCAAATTTTGCACATTTGAATAAACAGTAGTGGGCTAGTCTTGCAAATAAAAACCAAGCTTAAATTCAGCTTCCAGGATATTCTCAATCCACTACACTTTACAAAATATTAGCATGTCTGACTTGAGCCCTAAGATTGCTTTTTTGGCTCTTGTCTCACCTCAATGTCTTTCTAGTTATCTGTTATTTGTTAGGCGCATCTACATGATATTGTAGATGTGCAGAGACTATTAGAGAGCAGTTTTAAGTAAACCTCTGTCACGAATTGCTGTTCTGCTCTTTAAAATTAAATTAACAGAGGCTATCTGTTCTCTGTAAAGCTATACTTGTCATAAGACTAAAATGGTAGGCATTTGTTTTTCTGTGCACTGTGGAATCAAAATATTCTGTGATAGTTCTGTGAATTTGTATTGCCAAATGTTGAACAGAGGCTTGTTACAGCATGATGTTTTGCAGTTTTCTGTGCTTCAGTTGTAATATCTTGCTTGGTTTCCAAGTGGTTTTTAAATGATTTTTAAGTGTGCTTTCCTATTATGTAAATAAGCTGTCTTCTCATTCTTGGCTTCAGAAATGGCATATCATTGCCATACAGCTCAAGCAGTACAAATTTATCATCTTTTCTTTATTATCCAATTCACTAGTTTTGAAGCAACTTTCAGAGCTAAATGCTTTGATCTTAAAATATTCTATTCATCTAATGAAGCCAAGCAAGATCAGCATTTGCATGTCCCACTTAATTTCATCGTCCTTTCTGGTTTGGGGAGTGAGTCTGTTTGTTTTTGTTATCTTTGAAATGTAAAACTATTCCTATTTTTTGTGAAGTTTGCCAGGAGATGCTTTATCAGCTCTCGTTTAAGGACTACTTCATGCTTCAACGTGATCTTCTGGAAGTTGTACTGAGTGAATGTTTAGCTTAAAAGTAAATGTTCAAAGTGCTAAACTGTTTATCTAATTTACACTGTATACATTTTCTAAAATTTGCATTGCATTTTGGAAAAGGGGAACAAATGAACCCTTAGTTTTGTTTCTTATGTCCCAGTAAAATAGGTCTGCAAATATACTTGCAAATCTTACTTGCACTTTAATCTGAGGGATTAAATGAATTTGGACAATTTCATCAAAGGCACACTTGCATTCTACTTATTGCAGAGGGAATTCTACATCACTTTCAAGTTACAAATAAGATGAACCAAAGATGAATAGAAAATTTAATGTTTGTATTGATGGCATTTTTGTGACATTTTTCCTTGAATTGCCCATCAGGTTTCTGCTTTTTATTAGATGCTGATCCTTAAATTTTATAATGAGCTAACATGAGTTGTCTGCATGCTGTCAGAAGAACCTACCTGATTTGGTGAAAATTCTTTGGTGATATTCATAATAAAACTAGACTTTCTCCTAAAGCAGGTTTTACTTACTGAACAGAAAGCACCATTTAAGCAAAGCCTAATATGTTCTGGCTGTTCAGAAACATTTTCTGCTGTCTACCTTTACAGGTGCGATTTGTGAAGAATGTGACTTCCTGGAAGGAAATGAAACCTGGATTTTACCATGGACACGTATCCTATTTGGATTTTGCCAAGTATGTTACCCATGGTTTTATCTGTTGAGTAGTATAGGAGTTTGAAATATGCTGCTGCTTGGGTCCTTATGGGATATTACTGCCCTCTAGCGATAACTCTCTGGTAGTTGCTGCTCAGAATATTTCCAATACTGGATTTTTCCTTTTTTGTTCCAAGTTTTGTTGTTCTTGACTTTAGGAATATATCTTTACACTTTATCAAAATACTACAAGTTATTTCAAAATTGTATTTTTCTTGTTTTTCTGACTTACTGTTCATTTGACTGACAGTAAAAAGCACAGAAATATTTTTCAGAATATGTTCTCAGCAGCTCAGCATTGTGAAACCTTCCCATTCTGTTGTATATGCTAATTTTAAGTTTTAGCTTTTTATTTTAAAGAAATAAGAGGAAATGAGAATTTTATAGATTTCCAGAGCAGATTATGTAAACTAGAAGTTTCTAATGGCACTAAGAAAAAGTAACAGACAAAACGTCCTAATTTCAAATAAGAAACGTATCAAATTTTATCAGTTTCCCTCCTGCTTTTTAAAGTTAAAATACTACATTAATAAGCTACTGAACTGAACCCCTATTGGAATACAAGCTCTCTAGAACAGCCAAGGTGAATATTTTATACATTATTCATTTCATAAAGCTGAAAATATTTTTGCACAGTGGATCTTTTTAAACTAATATAATTATTTTGCTTCTAGAAAGGCATATAAGCAATTTCACAGGTTTCATTCATCTGCATACTTCCCTTCAGGGCTATTTTATCCTTGTGTTTGTTACCCTTTTACCTAAATGACTTATTCTTCCTTGAAGCAGCTTGTTTTTTTGTAATACTTGTGGTTTTCATTATTACAATAATAAATTTATTTTATGCTCTGGTTGCATTTAGCATGGCATACTCTTTGAGCTATGAGGTGGCTGCTTGAAGTGAATATTTTTGTAGCCGTGAAGTGTAAAATATTTTACAAAAGTCTATTCCTGCTTGCTATACATGGACATCAGATTTGGAGTCACTGTAATATTATCATAATAAATGTCTTTTAAATTTTGCTCAGGCTAGAAATACTGAATTCAATCAGTGAGCTATGGCATTAAAGGCAGGTTACCACAGACCCTCAACCTAGAAATAACAGTAAAAAGTTTGATTTCCTCCCTTCCTATCCTCTCCCCTTTTCTGATCCATCTTCATTTCCTACTTTTCTCATTCATGATTATTTGGAAAAAAAATTCCTCATCTGACGTCATGTATTTTGCTGAATCATTATTGTTGCGTTATTGTAACAAGTAATTTATATTATCATAACTGAAGCTAGTGGTGTGAGCTAACATGCAGTTCCCCATGAATGTACAAGCCTGCACTAACATTAAGGCCTTTATGTTTCCTTAACCTCCA
>JAVCKT010004700.1:6611-20048 GCA_032273925.1 Rhynchotus rufescens
TCTCATTCTCATTGAAAATAAATGCAACTTGGCTACCTAACTCTGATTTGTGGCATTTAAAGTCTTTCCATTAATCAATACAGTCTTTTCCATAATACTTTTCACTATTTTTATTTCTTTTCTGTGAATCATTTTTGTCTTCTCTGTTCTATAGTAGAAAGATGATAGAAGATCCTGGCACAGCAGGATCTTAGCAAACAGACTGATACACAAAAAACACATCTCAAACTGAAATCTGGGGAAAAAAAGATTTATCAGAAATGAATAAAAATGTGCATTAGTTTGAGATGTGCTTCTCCAGTTTTACCCTCTAGCAATACACACACATGCACAAAAAGGAGAGTAGCCCTAACAAATCAGGCCTATCTAGTGGCTCTAATAGAGGTCAAAGCATTTTAATCAACAAATATTTAGCTCATTTCAGTATTCCCTGGAGAGTCCCAGTGTGATTTTAACTTACATCTCCTTCTAGCTATTTAAACAAAGAAAAAGTGGTGGAAGGACACCCATTGTGATTTATTTTCTCCGGATGATCAGTGGAGAAATTGGATACACATGACATACATTCATTTAGCCCTCACTTCCCTTTGATGATTAGGGCTGAATTTTCATTCTGGTGCATGGGGATTTGTGTATGTCACTCCAAACAAGTGTTGTACATCCAAGTCCAAATATTACTTTCCAAGAGTGCAGTTCAGAGACACAAAACTCCAGTGTAAACAACAAAGACGGGATAATATAATTGGATCTAAGTAATATTTATGGTATAAAGTTGAAGCTTAAGCCTCACAGAGAAGTGAATGAATTTATAATTAACATCCTTTCCTCAGCCTTGGTAAAAAACACACTGGTAAGATGCTCTGGCATTGGCTTAATTAAATTTGTAACAATTGATTAGCCATTTCAAAACATTTGTTGCTTGGGTTCTTTGTATGCTATTGCAAATAGCCTCAATAATTAGGTGTGACCAATTGTTTTATTGCATGAACATTGTTGCCTCAGCAGAGAAAGGCTGAAGAGAAGTAGCTGGAGCCCGAACTGAATTCAGTGAACTGCTATGTCTGTGTGTGTAGCCATGTTATAGAATTTCATTTGTTTTTAACAAGCATTTATTTATTAATATCTCCTACATACAGACCATGAGAATCAAGCAGAAACATGAGCAACTGTTCTACAGAAACAGTCCCTTTACCTTTCAGAGCCTACCTGACATTCACTAAAAGAAAGCACTTCTCCCAGCAAAAGCTAGTAGAAGAGTTTTGAAATG
This sequence comes from Rhynchotus rufescens, assembly GCA_032273925.1. Classification (NCBI taxonomy): domain Eukaryota; kingdom Metazoa; phylum Chordata; class Aves; order Tinamiformes; family Tinamidae; genus Rhynchotus; species Rhynchotus rufescens. The sequence goes on from JAVCKT010004700.1 coordinate 7,879, forward strand.
GAGTTTTATAATGAATTATAAAGCTTTGCAATCACTGCCAGCAGTCCCGGAGGAGATTTGAAAGGCTACAACTATGGTGTAATATTTTCCAGTTTTCATGCAGTCCCAATGTCAAGCGATACAAGCAATGAAGCTCTCCCCTTCCCCTGTAAGACTATTCCATACATCACATTGTGAACAAGTTTTATTTTTGGACTGTGATGAACATCTCACAGGATCAGGCAGTAGAAAGGCCCTGGAGCACGTGGTAGTGATGCATCCCCTGGGTTCATAAACAACTGCCTTCCCTCACTGCAGCACTCGGTGTGCTCATTTAAATGACCAATGATTAAAAACCAGCACTATCCCAAATGCTGTATAAAACCCGCAGTAATACAATCTTGACCAAATAATCACACTAAACATCTGGTGGATCTATTTTGGGAACAGACACTTGCCATCCCTTGCACAAGTCTCAGCACTAGACTGGGATTTCAGTCCCATGGAAGCGGTTGCGAGCCTCCCAGCTGCACCTACACACTGCAAGGATGGGCAGGACTCACCTGGAGCACAGGGAGCTGCATCCAGCACGAGGCAGGGACAAGAGCAGGCAGCGACCCAAGCTCTGCTTCTAGGCGACGGCAGCCTTGAGGTTGTGTCTGCTTCATTTGCAGATAACCACCCGTGATCCAGCTCAGGAGCGACAGCCAATGCACTGAAATACCTCGGTATTCTATACTCATATTTCATATGTAAATCTATAAAAAGAAAAAGGAATAAGCAAGTGAAACCTGAGTTTTGTTTTCAAGGTTTATGTCTAGTCAACTCAGAAAACTGATCAGTTCTAATCACTGAGAGCGATGCTATCAGCTTGTTTAAGCTAGACAACTTAAAACAAATTTCTTAAGGGAGGTGAGAGAAATGGGTTTTAATAGACATTGGCATGCAGAATGGGTAAGATAGAGAAAATATTCTTTTCTGGTATTTCTCAGCAGAAAGCTCAGATTAACTAATTTCAGGCATCAGCATTTCAAAACTTTTTCAGTGAAAGCTCCAGAGACCCTCTGTGCCAACAGGGGGTATGGATTGCAAGACACTGAGAAAACTTAAGGCCGATAATCCTCACACCGAATTTCCATGCTGGAGAATTCACTATTGTAATTTCCAGCACACACGGGTAAATGCCTGCTGGAAGGATAACACAAAACAAAACCGTTCCCTCTGGACAGGGCATTTCAGCTCTGTCTCATTCCACATAAAATATTGTGTATTTAGGGGAAGAGACTTTTTCAGCATCTTCACTGAATATCCCCCAAAAAAATCAGTAAAAAAAAAAGTCATACTAAAAAGAGGACCATTCTTACGTGCAAGTACGAGGGATAGGCTGGTCCATAAATTCTTTATAAGCACGCTGTCCAGCTGGCAGTCCTCTTCCCAGGCTTCCCTCAGCCCCCTTTTCCCTCCCAGCTCTCCCAGATACCCTTCCTGACACATGAACCATGGAGCGAGTGATCGTTTCCTCTGTCAAAACCCAGCCCAGGGGCTACAAGATCAGATTCCTGCTCCATTTAATATGTTGCTCTCAAAGAAAAAGCAAGCAACTAGCGTTGCAGCTACTCAGAGTCATTTACAGAAAACTAGGCCCTGCTGATAAACATTCTCATGCTATTATGAAGACACCAGTTATGGTGGATTTTAGAAGGGAAAGATCATTACAACAAACAAAACATTTCACTCCCAAAGCCATAAACCTTCTCATATACATCACCAAGGTTCTCATCAATTAACATGATTTATGGATCATGGATACCGTTAAAATTCTACTGTACAGAACTGTTAACCCCCACAGGACTTACCTGGCTTTAAAAGTAATTTTAAAAGAGCTGATCTTTTTGGTCATGAAGAGTATGTATCAATAATTGTTCTGAAGAGCTTTATTTACAATTTCTTAGTCTCTTTCTATGCAGATTCTACAATTAAATGGATAAAATTTGGATGGATTATTGCAGTGGAATGGGTTGAAAGCACTCACCACGTGTCCAAGGCTCTGTTAATCCTTCAGAAATACCCTGTGCATTGAACGGTGTTGCTTCATTACAGACAGGCTTTCCTCTGCTTTCCAAAAATCTCTCAAGGCATCCAGTAGTTGCTGAGTAAGGACTAACCTCACAGGGTTGGAGGACCAGTAAGCAAAGCTGCAGTAGACCTCAGCAACAAAACTCCTCTGTGCTTGCCTGCACCTTCCTGGTTTATGATTGTAATTATTTTTCCTCCTTGAGGCCCCTCTCCCAAACTCCATGACCCAGATCAATGGGTAGAAATCACAGCGGTGCGGAGGAACTTGGTGTTACAAGATGTGAAGCCTGTGCTCCTTCACCTTGGGCCTGCTTCTGTGGGAAGATTTTTACTGTTTTTCATACTTTAGAAGTACTTCTTGAAATATCACCACACAATTTTTCCAGCAGTCAGTAACAGCTGTATAACACAGCTGCAAAAGATACATAATCAATATGATGAATACAATAGAAACTATTCTTCAAGCCTTCACACCACTGAACTCAGACTGGAAAACTACAGCTAATTAACCAGAAGAACCTAACTCAAAATTGTCTGTTTCTAAGATGTATTTCAAACGCTTAAGAAAACCCCATTTCACTGCTTCTTACACTGCATTTTCACTGAAAGATAGAATGGGTAGAAGGACTAGCTCACACAGCAGGATGAACCTCTCACTGCAAAGGTCTTGGGAACAGGTATGTTTTAGTGATCTCTCACCCAGCTCACAGATGTGTCTCCCATTTCTGAATGAGCAAAACCTCTGTTCCGCCTCAAAAGCTAGGGATTCATTTTTCCTGAATTCAAACTTGACAAAAAGAAAACTCAAAGACAACAAATATTTTCAAAGCCATATGAAAATCAAGATCAGCCACATTTGGAAAATAAGTGTTTTCTAACTCTGTGTTAGGACACAACTGTTATCTGCATAACCATCTCACTTGAATGGTTTTAAGCCAATTTATTTTAAATCAAAAAATTATCTAATTCCTTGTAACAATACTATATATATATATATATATATATAAATCAAACTCTGCACTCCTGAGCCTTTAATACATGTAGCAGAGACAGTGGAATTAGGTGTCTGTATGTCCCAGAATAAATTCAACTTGTATCTCCATTATCATCATTCACAGTTTCAGCTTTTGAATACTTATCCAGGCATAATGCAGCTCTCTTTTGCAGTAAAGGGACATTAAAGCAGCTGTTAACCATTACCACCACTTGCGACAATTTCCAATAAATTTCCAAATTAAATAAGCCCCTTTCCAGTGATTCTTTGATGTCATCTAGTTTTCCGCCAGTTGGTGAAGTCAAAGGAACAGAAGTCTCAAAGTAATCTAAATTTTATGGTTCCCAACTTCTCTTCTCTACAAGGAGCAACCCATTTTCTGCCTCAGCCTTTCAGGGATTATTAAGACAGAGAAACTATTATAACAGTGATGTAGGGAATGTCTCATTTTCCTATCAACTCATAAGCTGTCTCTGTTGTTGAAAACTGAGATCCCCTGTGCTGCAGTCTATATTGAGAACTGATCAAAAATCACCCAACTTCAAAGTCTCAGATACTTCAACTAAGAAGGAAAGCCAGGAAAACATTTTAATGAAGCTGTGTTAGTCTGCTCCCCTCTACCTCCCACCACGTCTACACGCAGGCCATTCATTTTGTTCTTCCTCTGCATTGCTTTGCAACACAAAGTCTCACAGATGCTCAAGAGCTTTTAAAGCTAAATCTCAGCAGAGAGACTGAGATTTAGCTCTGTTAACTCAGCTACGCCATGGCCATCTCTGACAGAAGGTTGAGGTTGCCCCCACAGCAGATCTGCTCATCCGCTACGTGCTGGTCCTGCAAATGCCTGTGAACGTGTGCTCTGGATCACCCATCAAGGGCATCAAAGCCAATGTTCTCACAAGGAATCCGCTGCCAACCTTTCCGTGCAGCCCAGACAAGGCCTCAGCACACAGCAGCAATCGCATCTCTTGGCAGACAACTGAAGAGGAGTCTAGGCAGGCTCAGATCTGACCTCTGCAAGGGGTGAGAGCAGATATTTTGATTTGGAATTCGCATCCCGCAACATCAACCTCACCTTCACACAGGACTGCCTGGGTCTGCAAGGCAAACCTGCGAGAGCTGCAGCCAGAGCACACACAGAAACACATTGGAAAGCAGCCAGAAGAGATGGAAATTCATAACCCTTTGAAGCTGTAACCCTTTAGGCTGTTGGCCTAAATAACCTTGTGCACAGAGCTTAGGTAGCACTGCTCATAAGCATCCCTGGTCAGAGCTGGTCCAGACAAAGGATATCTGGAGGAGGGTACTTCTCTTAGGACACTTCAACTAGCCTGCCATCAGCTCTCGCTCTTTGAGTACTTCCTACAAGAATTTCTTCTTCCTACTTGTTCCTGGTCACCTCCATTAAATCTTGTTCCACCATTCCCTCCTCCTGCCCAGTATTATCTCCTCCCACGCAGTTAAAGCAAACCTAATGTCCTGCTGTGCTGCCTGCAGCCGTTCGTGCTGCACCAGGATTCCAGCTTGCAATTGAACAGCAGCTCCCAGCCTTCCTGGGCAGGGACAACAGCTTTGAGATATGGCCTTTGAAGGCGCATGTAAGCCAAGGAGAGCAGAGTAAGAAGCACTTACTACCTTCTACTTAAAGAAAAACAAACAAACAAAAAAATAATAAATATGATTTCTATATAGTCTCACTTTTTTTTTTTTTTTTTTTTTTTTTTTTTTTGACTTTGTAACACCGCTGCCAAAGCTACTGAAGTCCTTTCCCTGTAGGGTTGCAGAGACATTCATGTTCCTGTGATGACTGTCAACAGCAACGAATGTCTTCCAGCCCTACATTCACACTAAAGCTCTAACTGTTTACAAAACTGCTTCCCAAAGACTCCTCAAGTGTTTGGGCAAAACAAATAATAAAAAAGAAGCTGCTCCAAGCACTACCCAGAGGGGTGATTGTAAATTCTACAAGGGCGAAGCTGTGAGACAGGGCACCCAAACCCAGTGGTGCTGCCGCCGCCGCGCACAGCCCCGAACGGGAAGTCAGGAAAACCACAGAGCGTAACGGGTGTCCAGCTCTCCCCAGACGGGCTCAGAAAATGATTATCCAAGTCCCGGTGGAATGAGATGCATGCAGGGGCTTGGTACTGATAGCAGACTAGATCTTATTTGCAGGAACTGTTAGAGCAATGCAATGCCACACAGGATGATACTCATTAATAAGCTATGCAAGAAAGTGACCTTGGATATTAGGTACCCAATTAGTTTCTTTCACCTTCTCTTTTTACTCAGAGTAGTCTCCCAATTGAAACTGCTACACTGCACATCCTGCTAAATAAAGCTCCCCAGGCACCAGGCAGGGGATCTCACTGGAGCTGGCAAAGCCCCACGACACTGCTTGGGAGGGACGGGCACAGAGCAGACGGCCCTTCCCCGGACAGAGCTCTTCCTTCTTCCTCCGTGACTCCACAAAGAAGCATCCTAGATCCTGCCTTAGATGTTTCAGCACCTGGATACTCACAGAGGGCAAGAGCGGCAGCATCACTAACGCTGCTTGTCGCACGGGCTGAGTGCTCCGAGGGGCATCGCAAGCGTGGATGAAGTTCCCCACGGATAAAGACAACAGCAGCCCTTGAATTGCTGAAGGTCACAGCACAAGCACCAGCAGGCTTGGCTGGAGTCCTAATACAACCTCCACCATCAGCCAGTGCATGAGCTCACACCTGCATCCCAGGGCCCCATTCCTGGATTCCTCAGGCCCACGTGACACGGATAATGCTGCAGATTCCTGTGCCGTTGATCTGAAAAGGCAACTCATGGAGCTGCCATGGTCCCTTTTGCCAGGTGACCTTGTCCGATCCGTCAAGGAAAGGGAGGCTTTCTTACCAGCAAACTTAAAAGGCAAATGCCCCTGAGAATCAAACCCTTACCTGTGACTCTCTGAGTTTTCTGGGCTGCTCTGCTGGAGCGGCCGGTACTTCGGGGAACCAGCACAACATGCCCTAGTGCCACCCCATGGGCTGCCCCAGAGAGGCTCCCTAGACTCGTAGGCGGCCAAGGAGAACACAGGGCCCTGCTGTGCTGGGAACCTCCTCGGCAGCTCCATCCATCCACCCTTCCCCTCGCCCCGTGGCGCATTCCAAACACCAACCCAAGCCGCTTCACGAGGTAACTCAAAAACACTGAGGAGACAGACCCTTCAAAAATACTCCGTGCCTGGCACTGCTCTCATAGGAACACCCTTTCCAAGGACAGCTTTTCATCCAGAGACTGCCTCAGTCTATTCGGAAAAGGGAGAAGAGGAAGAAGGGGGAAAAGGATGAGAGAAAAGCTTTCCCCTTCTTCCCTCCTTGCTCCAGCGACCCAGCAGCTTCACGAGCTTCAGCCTAAGCATCTCCGTGCGGGCAAGCAACGCTACTGCAGCGAGGGCTGCGTGCAGCTGCCTGCATAGACGTCTTTGTTCTTGGGTGAGCTGAACATAGAAAATCATGGATATATCTTTACCTCAAGTTTAAGCATAAGACTTAAGTTCTGATGGAGGGACAATGATTTCCACTGGGCACCGAGCTCTAGAAGCAACTGCTGATATTTGGTGAGGTCAGAAGTGATTAGATGCCATGCACACTACCTGAAATGCCCTCCCCAACCCACAGTATTCACAGGTAACACCAGCATTCCTCCTAACCCAGCAAGCATCTTGCTCATCCCCTCTAGGGTCCAGTTGCAGGAGCGGATTCTACACGCAGATTCTTATTTAAATCATATTTCTAGAAGAGCAGAAAATGACATGCAAATTCTCCAGTTCTCATGCATGGCCTTTCCCATCCTAATGTTTCCACCCAGAGGAGCAAATGCAAATGCAAGACATGACTGATAAGTAAATCTGAGTAGCTCTTTCCCTTTGCAAGTAGAAATCTGGGAGCATCTGAGAAAAAGAACACGATTCTCCCAAAGTGAGAGGCAACATGAGGCGGCTGCTGATTCAGTAGCACTGAAAACTGATGCTGGCTCAGCGCAGTTATAAACCCTCAGTGGCTGAATGGAATCCATTTGAATGCAGTTAACACTTAGCTCATAAACCAGCAGCAGAGGAATGCAAGGGCTGCTGCACGTTGATTTTTAGTGCGAGTCAGTGTCGTCGCATTAATAAGAAGCGCCTGGGAGAGAATGAGTGGGGAGGAGAAAAAATAAAATTAAGAGGCAGAACTTGGAGCAAGGTGAATGTGCGCTCGGGGAGAGGCCCTCTCGTGGTCATACAGAAAGGCATCGCGGAGAGAAAATAGGAAAGGAATAAAAGGACAGAGCAACTGAACTAAGTATCTCAGCCTAACTGCCTGCTCTCCACCTGTGAGCTGGATGGGGTAGGGAGAAACAAGACAACAGGCCAGGGCAGAGGTGAGAAGTGCCCCTGCCTAAAATAAGCCCCAACACATATTCACTCGCACTTAAAATAGTGCACTTGTTTGCTTTTTACAATTTAAAAAGAAAAAAAGCAGCATCCCTAGACAAATAAATGTATATATAAAAAAAATTACTATTGGAAATACTTCTGTGTTAGAATATAGTAAAAGCATCCATTGTGACTAGTGAGGAATGAAAACAGATGCTGCAAATAAAGACTGCACCAAGGTCTAAGGTTACCTTTCGCTAGGATAATATTTTGAAACAATATCTGAGGCCTCTCAGCTTGTAAAACCAGCGGGGATCCAGCAGGGTCAATAAAAGAGGGACATTTCCGCCAGGTGAGGGCTGGTATCTCGCACAACCTGGTGCTCCGGAGCGGCTCCCGCAGCTGCTCCTGGGGGATGAGGGATAAACAGGCTCCGTTGGGAGCAGCCAGGGGATCCCGCAGCTGCCGGGAGCAGGGAGGACAACGCGCTCCCCACCTCGGAGCCGGGAGCGGGACAGGAACAGAGGCGGCCCCATCCCCTCGGGGTCTGTCCTGCCTCGGGCATCACCCGCTCCCGGCCCCACACATCCAGCTGCAAAGGAAGGATTATTTGGTCAAGAAGGTTAAGGGAAAGAATTATTAGTTATTTCTCATAAGGGAAGCAGATGTTTATACTCTGTGGTAGCGTTTCAGGATTGAGTTTACATGAATTGTGTATTGTGTGTGGGGGGAAAGGGGGAGGGACAATTTTTAAATTATTCTTAAATAACTTCATTCATATATTTCTTTAAAATGGCACAGTTCTATCCAACTAGACTACTTTAGGCATTTTTTCCGTCTTTTTTTTTTTCCAGTGATAAGAGGGTGCATCATCTTTCCACTCATTTTTCTGCATTCTTGCCCATGTATAGCCATCTATTTCATATTTCTGTATTTGTTAAGGATCCTCGTAACCAATGCAAATCCCAGGAGCTTGGAATGTCTTGCAAAAAATCTTGCAAAAAGCTGTAATTCAGATACTAAACTTAATTTTAAAAAGAAAAAAACAATTCCTATTTAGCCCAGTTTAGCTCCATCTGCTGTCTTAAACTACCAACTACTCCTTGTGACACCTAAGACACTAAATTAAATACAGTGAAGCGAAACCCAAAGGCAGTAAATTCTTATAAAATATTTGAAGCACAGTTGTTAAAAATGAATCATCAATGATCAGATATTCAGTTAAAGATGAAATTCCACAGATTGAGAGCCATGAAAACGGTTGCTCGGCCACATTGGGCTTGCTGAATTACACTACCAGTGACTTCACGTGGCTGCCTCCCTCACCACAGTTTGCACAACCAGGCAATGACAGTTGTGCTTGAAAATAGCCAAAAAAAGACATTTTCCCCAAATTCTTTCCTTCTGGTCATACCTGCAGTTACCGTCTCTCTCCCATTATGTGTATCAGAACCTTCTGCTACTGACCCAAAACAACAAGCTCTGTCTTTCCCAAGTTTTCTGAACCTACCAGTAGCTGCCAGGCACCACGTGTTCACATGCCATTGAATACTCAGGATTTCTGCTCCATCTAGGATACCCTTAAACTTTACAGTGAGAAGAACTGGACCTGTTTGAAGAAAGTCAAGGACACAGGTTAACCCCTAACCAAAGGGTTAAGGTTCAAACCTCTCAAACCCCAGCAAGAATTAAGTTTGCAGTTTCCTGTCTGCCGATGTAGTTGAGTGGATCAAGTATGAAACATCATTAATATGACAAATTCACATAGCTTAGAATCATGTCCTCTTAACTGCATTTTGCAATGACTGTGTCATAAAATTACATATACACACAGTAAAGTTGATGAGTAGTGACTGACAAGAATAAAATCTGTGTTTTCTTGGGCAACTCCTGACATTGTCATGATGAAAACCAGCCTGGGAAATGCCCTTTGTGTCACTGGGACAGGGGGACAGGCAGCTCCTCCTCTTTTAGCCCAGATCCTCTCTTAAAGCAGCACATACCACAACTCTACATTTGGCTCTACTACTTCCATGCAGCTCTTCTGTCATTTCCTTTCCAGTAAACTGGTGTGTGTTTTAACAACTCATCTTAAATTCCCAATTGAGACAATCTTCAGTTTTAACTAAACCTAGGAGTTACACACGCCAACAAGCCCAGCAAGACACAGGGCACGAGCCCATCTCACCAGCAGCACCACTGCGATGCCCAGACCTCCAAAGGCCTTCATGCAGTCCTCCAGTTTTGTACAAAAACTGCTTCCAAGACTTAGGTTTTAGCAGGTAATAGTTTTGAAAACAATAGGTAAGAATTTTTCTATTCTTATTCTGTTTAGTAACCCAGGATTCAGCTGATTTCACCAACTAGAATCATTGCCCATTTTTTCTACTGTACTTCATAACAGACTCAGAATTGCCAGCCCTATCTCATAGCAAATTTTCTGGCATAGATGAAGATACCATTTTATTAGTCACATCTAAGGCCTCAGTATGATTAATGCCACAGGAAAAAAAAATTTTGCTCAAAAAATATCTACAGCCTCCTCATTAGAACTACAGTTTGATCAAATTAAGTACAGCAAGATGCTTTTAACAAATCCAAGTTAAAAGTGTCAGAGCCTGTGGACTGTGCATCTCTTCTGAAGCTCACACTAACCACTGCTTAACCAGATAATCACTGCTTAATCAGTTAATCAAGGGCAACCCGCTATTACCACAGTGAAGGTCTGATTGGGATGGTCACATCCTATGGACACTTACACATTTAGTTAGATACAACAGATCAAACAGCATGAAATCAATAAAGCCTTAGGTACCAACTTATTTCATCAGCTGCCAAGTTTAACTAGATTCTTGGGACTTGAAATTCCTTAATTTCACCTGTGAGTAACTTGGTTTTCCTAGCCAGCCTGAAGGCATAACCCAGTTAAAGCGCTCTGTGTGCAGAGGACATGTTTCAAAGGCTTCAGGGTTCTCAAATTCAAAGTGTAAATGCTAAAATGCATTTATTTGGGGAAGGGTAGGTGGGCAGAAGTGCAACTGGGAAGTTTTGATTACAGTCAGTTCCGTATGACACCAACTACGACGCCCTCTTCCCCTCACGGCAACATTCACAGCACTACGATTCGTTTCCTACATGATTGTTTCTCCCTGGGCAAGCTGCCCGTTACCAACTTCAGTCTTCTCCCCTTATCCTACCTTTTCCTGCAATTACCTGTATTCAGTTCCTGGCTCAGGAGATTCACATGTTCACGTCCTCCTTGGTACCAACCACTGCTCTCAGCAGGGAGCAAAGGTGCTTAAGCAGCAGATGAAAACCTGGACAGCTTTATTCTCTTTTTTTTCCAGGAAAATGGCCTAGAGAGTAAGTGCAGTACACAAGTGTCTTTCTCACTGTACTGTTTCAGGTCAAGGAAACTAAGGCTATATCACTTGGAAGGATAGAAAAATAGAGAAAGAGGAATGTACCTCTTACAGTAAATTAAGAAATGGCTTTTGGAAGTAAGTTTATGCCAGTAGATAATCTTTTCAGTGGAGTATGGAATGACAGAAGTCTGACCTAGGGCTACTTTTTGCAACACCAAATGATTTTGTTTTGGCTTTTACAATTGCTTTGATATCTGAGTCACGAAATAAAAGGCTGGGAAAAGCTTTAAAGCCTCACAAAACAACACAGGAAACACCATCACTTTGTCCTAAGTCCAGCTTGGCATCAGGAAATGATTCCTACTTTGGTGACTGATAGCTGGCCTAAGCTCTGCTGGTTCTCCAGGCTGAAAAAAATATGAGCAATTATTACACTGTCCTTAAAAAGCCCAGGCCAAAAGGGAAGGGAAAGTTGTCTCAATACAAATCTTCACATTTGCACATTTTTCTTTTCAATTCGATAACCAGAATACTGTAAATTTGTCTAAGTACTAGTCTGGAATTATTTTCTGCTGAGCCATAGCTGGATGTGACTGATGTGTCTAAATCCCATCCTACTCTGACAGCCACTGACAATATGCAAAAAGAAAGAAGTAGGGCTTGAACCAATAATCATCTCATACTTCTCAAGTTAGCTCCAATACGACCAATACATTTACTCCATCTCAAGAGAAATCCCCTAAAGAAAGGCAGCAAAATCAAAAAGAAATTACAGCGATAAAACCAATCATTTTTATTGAAGCTATTAAAAAAAATGTGAGTTTATAAGTGATAAAATTATAATTAGGAAGGAATAGCTAGCACTTTTTGAAAAGCTTTAAAACAGCAATAGGACACTTTACAAAAGATTTGAGGGAGGGAGATAAAACTCTCAAACTACAAGTACTGTATAAAGGTAACATTAACAATCATCTTATAAAATACAGCAACAGAGACAAAACGAGTACTCGGGCTCCTCTGAAACTAAACCTCTGGGGTTTTGGTTAAAATGTATGTTCAAAAACTATTTTAAACAAGGACTAAGGATTTCGGATTTTAAATTTACAGTTCCCTGGCAAAAACAGCACACTATACACATCCTCAAACAAGCTGTCAGTACAGTTCTGCTTAACCATGCGTGGTGTCATCTTCTACAAAGTCTTTGGCCATTTCTGCTGTGATCACATCGATATGACTGACCTGGTGGAACAAGGAGGATGGAATGGTTAGAACCATCTTCACAAAAAAAACCTTATTCCCAAAAGTTCCCATTAAGATTCAAAGGGTCTATAACGAATGCCTGTTTTCCATTTAAAGCAAATGACAACAG
>JAVCKT010004701.1:0-16075 GCA_032273925.1 Rhynchotus rufescens
CATAATGTTCAAGTCAGGTCAGTCTAGCTATTAGTTTAGTTCAATAAATCTTGGGATAACTGCTTTTATTCTTTTTTTTTTATTCTTTTATTCTAAGTAAGTAAAATTCTATTACACCTCATAATAGTACTATCTAACTACACTGTAACCTTGAGAAGAACATGATAAGTGGATATATTTTTACTTTATTGAGGCCAATCAAGATTTAAAATACTTCTAAGAGTGCTACAACTTGTATGCCATGTGTATATTGTGAGCTGGCTAATCAGGTTGGACCTTTATTGGACCTTTATAATTATTGGCAACAGGTATATTAATGATGTTTCCTATTATATGGATTTTCAAGTCAAAATTCAAGATCACATTGATCCTCCCAATGACAGATGATGTAAGTCAACAAATGTTTCTTGGAGAAAAAAAGAAAATGCAAAAGAAGTAAAGTTCAGCTGCTGTGTGTCATCTTTACTTAATTTTTGAAAGGCTATTTACATCCTGTAGTGATGGCTTTGATGCATGAACAAGATTCTCCGAATGCAAATAACACAGTAAAGCTGGTCCATTATTTGCAAGGAACAATCTTACTGTAAATTTGTTTTTCATACTAGGGTTGTGTAGTTTGAGCTCCCCCAGCCTCATGCTACATGCTAGTCATGTCTGCAGCGGATAAACCTCACTGCCAAAGAACTTCAAACTAAACAGAGCAAGCTGAAAGGACAAAAAGACTTGCTCAGTATCACACAGCAAATCTCTGAAGGAGTCAAGAATAGAGCAGTTGACAGTGGGTCGTCTGGTGATGGCCAGTTAGTCAACTGAACACTCAAACAAATTGACACCTTAAATAATATACAACACAAAGATACTTGAGGAGAATGTTTCAGACAACCCATTTGTCAACATAGTAGCTTTAGTAATTCAACATTAAAAAAAGGAGAAAGTGTGAAAAATACAAGGTGATATTTCTGGCAATAATTCCTATCCTTCTCTCCTTTAGTATTGCAAATGAGAAAAAGACAAAAGAAGCATGGATGCTTATTGAAGACAAAATATTTTAATAAAAGTTGAGAACATTTGGGAAGCCTCTTTCTCCTAAAAGAATTCTGAAATCAGCTATACGATTTTACTTATAAAGAAAGGAGGAATCACTAACGACAGTTTTCTCAGCCCATTGTTGTTCCTTTTCTCTTGACAAATCATCTTTCTCCTGCATTCAGCAAATGCAACAGGTTTTGACCTTCTGAGACTTAACAATTCATTGGCATCTTAACTTTCTGTGTGTGAAGTGGAGGATACTGTGGGTCTACCATGAATTAACTAAAGAACACATAATACAAGGATTTCTATAAACATGAATGTTCCCGACTCAAACTATAGCACACGTTCCAGACGTGGTTTTGATTATCTGTGATGTACATCACACAGACTCAAACTTCTTGAGTCCCAACAAGCCATTTAATTGCCTAGGCTTGCTTAATCCAGTTTTAGTTTGGTTTTGTAATAATTTCAGCAAATAAATAAATTTGGACTTAGTACATAGCCTTGTAGCAGCTTTTTACTAAAAACCTAGTGAAAATTCAAGTTATTGTGCTGGTGGGAATGAGACAAATGATGCAAAGCCTTAGTTCTACTGCTCATACCATTACTCATTTCTTATTGAATACTCCTACAGATTTATTTCTTACATCTGGTCACTTGAGAGCAATTTTTAGGAATATTTGATTGTTTTGTTGCAATCTGGTCTTACCAGCTGTTTACTGATCTTTGCACAGGACTGTTATTTTTATTTTTATTATTATTATTAATGAAGTACTGGAAATACACACAGCCATTATATATAAACTAGGTTGCAAGTCCATCATATATTTCAGAAAACTAGTTATATGCTGCTCCTCAAAACAAACATATTCACCACTTGCATAAAAAAATAAAAAGACAGTCCTCAAATACATTATGTTTGAGCTTTTCTCTGAATGCTCATAGTAATGAAGTCATTGATTTAGTAAAGGAGGTGGTTGAAGCTTTGTGAGTACTGATGCTTCTCCAGAATGAGTGGCCTTATAGGATCATGGCAAATTTTTATGTGATAAATGTTTTCTTCTGTGCAGATATGAACCAAAGGAGTCTGAGAGATGATAATGTTGAATGATATAAAACAAACTGAGAGGATTTTTGTTGGAAAAGGTGGAACAGCAGTCACACATGTTCTGAATCTTGCCATATTATGGAGATGACATAGTCTATTTTAGACCTCTTGTAGATTCAAGCTAGAAACCTATCCAGGGGATTAAAGCATGCACAAGAGCAGGTAAAGGATGCAGTTGGCATTGGGATGGGAATAAAAAACTGGCTATAAATATAACCTGCCTATCGATAAATTGAGTCTGAAAACTGAGAGAAGAGAAATTTTATCTTGCAAAAGCTCTGCGATAAAGGGAAAGGACAAATTCAACAAACATCAAAAACCAAAGATCTGTGACAAATTTCAATATAGGATTTTATGAAACTGTGTTGAATGTAGGTTCGTGAAATTTTTCCAGTCCATGTTGTCTCTAGAAGGAGCATTGCAACAATGTAAAAAAGGAGGTTGATAATGTGAGACTGATCTTTAACCAGAGAGGTTTGGGGAACACAGAAAGCCAGTCTCTGTTTATGGCGCTGCAGTTCTGGCATCTATCATTGTTGCGTTAAAGTCATGGTCTAATTTTCTTTACAGGGTATATATGGGAGCTAGCTCGACACAAAAGCAGTTCCAGCAGCAGATGTGGACAGTGGCAAGTTACTCCCGTGTATGTGAAGTGTTGCTGGAGAACTGTACGTACACTTTGTTACTTGTCATGGCAGTTTATTTCTTTTCTTTCTTGTTTAAATCAATCATTTGACTCCCGCCTAATATCAGCCTTTAGAAGCAGAGGGCATTTTTGCAAGCAGGCTATTACTGTATCCACCCAGACCTCCATGCTGATTGTGCAGATTATATAAACCTTTTGGTTACATTAGCACCTGAATATGATTTATGAGGGTAGATGGGAGATGGTGATTGACCTGCTTTCATGAAAGCAGCCTGTTTGCTGTGAAACAGCTTCCGGCATAAATCATTTTAGACATGCTTTTACACCAGGACTAAGTAAACACTCACTTACCCCTGGTACCTGCTAATATGTTAACAAGTAATGTCCTCTAACAGCTTCATTATTTGATTGCATCTGAGATTGGGGACTTTGTGCTGGTGCTTTCTCTGCCTGCCGGATCTCAAGAGCCCAGACACATTAGCTCACTTGAACACAGAGAGAAAGCAGGAGTTTTATCAGCCTCCATTATCAACCCAGTATAACAAAACAGAGCATAAGGGCATTTATGAGCTCATGGCTGAAGCATTAGAGTGAAAATGTCTTAATCCCTACAGTTCTCAGCAGTGCTGTTGGCATGTCCTTGGGTCAATAACATGGTGCTTTCTTTAATTAAGAAAGACATATACAGAAGAAAGAGGGAAGCTGGAGGGATGCCCACATCCCATTCCCGTCTGGACGTGTAACCAGAGTGGTCTTGGCCTTTGCAAGACAATCTCTGCTGCTGCATTTCCCGTCTACATGCATGTGTGTGTGTTTGCATGCTGACATATGTTTTGTTAAATATATATATATCTATATCAGCAGATACACGCAGAATCACCACCATGTAGAGACAGAATTCCCTAAGCTCTTACTTTACAGCTACATCTTAGTCAAACATAGGTCCTGTCGTGCTAAGTGTTGTGCAGCCACCATGTGAGAGGTAGCACCCACCAGCAGCAACAGGGATGACAAGGAGGCACGATGACAAGGATGACAAGAAGAGAATCAGGTCTTCATTGCCAGGAAATTGTCCCCATTTTTGTTATGCTTCTCTGTGCTCTGAGGTTTAGGGAGTCCACTAAATTACCAATAAGCAAAAGCTTTAGACATTTGCTTCCTGATGCTAGATGGAGAGGTGCCATGTTTTACCGTAACATGCTATTATCCATTGCAAAAAACACAGCGGATTTAACAAACTTCAAACCTTGACTCAGGAAAGCATCCCACAGTAGGAAAACATCAGTAGTTTATACGACTATCATTTAAGTCAAAAGAAATATATACATGTGATGAAAACCAAACACAAGTTTCGACAATTTACTGTATCAGGCCCAAAATGCAAAGTGCAAAAATCCATTGAGCTCAGAATATTCCTTTGCAAGAGACTACATCCTTCTGCCATCCCTGCTGAGTAAGATGAATAAAACTGATAAGGTGAATGCTGAACAAAGACTATTTTTATTCTATTAGATTTACTTTGCACCTCACATTTATCGTGGCTGTCCTAGCAGTGATGCTGTCCTAGCCATGATGTAATCTGCAATTAACTAGTCTCCTTTTGTCAGCCTACATCATCAAAGGCTCTTTTTATGGAGTGTTAAGTCTAATATTTACAGTGTTAAATACTTGGACAATATTTAAATTGGTTTCATCACGTACTATATTTAGTTGGAGTGATATTGTCTGGTTAACAGCAATGAAAACAATTTTGTTCTTTTGGGTTTTATATTTTGAGTGAGTATTAGGTAACTGGAAAATATGGTCATTATATTTGTCTAACATTTCTACAAGTTGTAACGTGGCATTTCAATTTGGGCTTTAACTCATGAATTATCCATATGCAAAGCCTTTGAGAAGTTTCCAGGTTCAACATCCAAACAAGCGCAGAGTTCAGTGGCATGTCTGAAGGGAAGGCAGCTTAATATTTATACACATGCATAGAAAGGTATGAAGACATTTTTAGGGTCTTTTCTTTCCAGCAATGTTGCCATTACACAAAGCCTATTCTAAAAGTATTTTTAATATGAAACAAAAATCATAATTAATATACAATCTAATTCCAGTCTCATGGAGACAATTATCACTTCAATTCTGACTATTTCTTCTTGGAGTTTTTGTTCACCCATGAGATTGGTATTTGTCTCCATTTGGGGCTTATGTAGACAATCTTACCCGTACTCTCCTGAGTGATTTTATCCTTCAGTCCAAAGGCCCAGCAGCCTCAGAAGCTTGTGCTTACTTCTCATTGACAACAAACCACCATTCTGACAGAGCTCTGTTAGACCAGGTTTCTACCCAGAAGATCTCATTAACAAGAAAGAGCTGTAATCCCTTCAGACACACCTATGCAGTTGCTCAGGAGGTCTTTGACAAAGCCTAATGTAAATTCTGGGACAGTGGAAACTTCCAATAATTTTACTTAGATATACTTAGATTTACTTAGATCTTAACAGATAAAATTGTCCAGAAATATGCAATCTAGAAGCTACAAAATACCTAAGCAAAAAACAGATATATCTAATCATTTTACTGGTTAGTGTATGAAATGAAAAACATTGCATTACTTGCTTTCATACATCATAGGCTTTTCATATTTGAAATCTCAAATTGATAGAAACTTTTCAAAGAAATCTGGTAGAATCCATTTTTCTCTCAACTGCAATTTCTCCCTTGCACTGCAATGTGAGTTGGATCATTAGATATAAATTTGAAGTATGGAAATGCTAAGACTTCTAATAATAATACCTGAAATGTAGCGTTTTGCAGCTTTTATGCCATAAGAAAGTCTTTTGTATTTTTATAGGGAAAAGTTTCTCTGAGTTAATCCCCTTCCGCCATTATCTATAGGACAATTTATGAAACTTTTAAAATACTGTTGTATGCAAAAAGCCAGAATTAATTTCAGGTTTTATTTATTTATTTATATTTTATAATGATTGGTTTGCTGTGGAAAAATGAGAAGGAAAGGTTTAGTCATGTTTCTTAATGAGACTGTATTTTAATTCAAAGATGTTACAGATTTTTAGGACAATCTTTATTTACTTTCAGTCAGTACCTCCAAAATAAGTATGATTTCCACATTTTAAACATAGAGAGAGAAAGAGCAGGAAATGTAAGACAAACTTTGATTACAGCCTGATTTTGCTGATTAAAATCAGTGGCCAAGTGCTCTTTGACTGTAGAGAACAGATTTGAACCTCCATTGGACTGGACTTTCTCCAACTCCGCTAAAGTCAATACGAGTTTTTCTTTTGAGCCTAGTTACTAGGTAGTCTGCCTGCGTTTTTCTCTCTTAATTTATAAATCACCAGGAGGAGTTTAATCTTACAGTTTTCAGTGCCAACGTGGCATTTCTTTTAACTTTGGCTGTTGATAAAGCACCCTACATCCTGCATTTCCCTGCTGGCGATCACATGTCTCTTCTAACTCATGTGTTCTGTCAGGGATTTTATTTTATTTGTCCTTTGCTTATTCCCATCCACTACTCCAGCCTCGCCTTTTCATCTGTCCATCACATTTGGCAGCAAGAAAAATGGATCTATTTTGCAATACCAATTTCTGTGCCACTTGCCAGTCCAAATAATACTTGTGTATGTAACACACCATACAGGGTCTCAGTTTCTGGATTTTGTCACAAGAACTGTATTTTCTCAGCAGCTTATTAACAGCATGTGTTTGGGGTGAAAATTAAGCAAATGGAAAAAGGATGTCACAGCAAGGAACTGTGTTGCAACACTTAGGTTATTATATTGCATTAAGTTAAACAAAGACTATTTAGCCATGTTATGACTATGATTCTCATTCATTCTTGTTTCTTAAGAAAATGTATTTGCAAAGAGGCAACTTTGCTCAGTCAATTTCCCATTGGTCAACATGTTCCCAGGTGCCACTCTTGTGAATTTGACAGGAAAAAAAGACTTGTTAAGGGGGAGCAAGGCTTGTGGGAGAGGGGGAACAGGGCAAAGAGTGCCATAACTCTACTCATGCCAAGAATAAGAAGAGTAATGGGAACTGCTACACATAGGAAACTTTCCTTCGGTCATTTATCAAACCCATATTATTTTCTCATCCTTCAATGTCTTTGGTGCACGTGTGTCAGGTGAACAAAACAACAAGTTACAAGAAATCTTGAACTGCACTTCACTTTCCCAGGGAAATGTGCTGACCATTTATCGTCTGCCTGAGGTCAACCATGCAACTTTCAAGCTGGCTCTGGATCCATAAATAGCCCTTGGACAAGCCTGCCAGACAGCTGAGAAGGCTTTGAGTTTCTCATTCAGGGAAAGGATGACATACAGTTGCTCAGTACCAACCTTTCCATTGTCTCTTTCCCACATCTGTCTTATGACTTTGCAGTCTAAATGGGAGCCAGACAATTCTGGAAATTGGGATTTGAGTAGAAAACATACCCACTTCTTCTCTGTTAGTCATATTGGTGAGGAAATAATGCTTAGTTACTTTTAAACATGTGTGGATTTCAGAATAATTTCTGAATCCCCTGTACCTGAGCCGTAGTTTGCTGAACAGTTCCCATCAACTACTGTTCCTGATTATGGTGGAAAACATGCAGGTGACTTTAATAAGAAAAACTTAATTAAAACACAACTATTGTACCTCATAGCTTCTTATCCATTTGATGAGTTTTAGCTGAAAAATGAAGAGTTCTCAAACTAAGAGGACAAGAGTGTCTGTCAGGTTATCTAACGGATAAAACTACTCTCACTGAGCTCTGCAGGGAAACTAGTACTTTTGTATAACTGTATGGGTGCTGTGTTTAGGCTTTCTCATTTTAGGATCTTGCTTCCCACTCTTCAAGTGCAACCCACTGCCTGCCACTCAGCTTTACTTACCTGAATCAGATGTAAAACTGTTGGAACACAATTTCCTCTCTCCTGAGTGGGAATGCCACCTTTAATCACAGCACTTTCTGTCTTATCTGCCAAACATGTTTTCTCCCATGCAGTCCTTCATTTGCTACTCAGGTTGTGCCCATCTTCTGTTCCTGCTCACTCTTGAAAACTCACTTCTGTAACACAGACAGCAGCATATGACCTGCTAACACCTAGGCAGGTGAGGAGCAGGGTTTGCTCCTAAAACACATGGCCCATGATAATTTGCACATCTGATCATGAATGTCATGTTACTTAAGGTTCTTGCTTGATGGTCTCATCCATCCATTTTCCCAGGCATGAGCCAGATCTGAGGATAACCTCGAGTGGCATCCAGCAAAGAATACTCATCCAGTCTCAGAGCTCTAAACAATGGGCTAAAATATGTGTTGTTAAGCTGTTAAACTGATTGCCACAGGAAACTGTGAATACCAAAAGATTTAGAAGTAGCTGAACAAATTCATGGAAGCAAAAATCACCAGGGACTATTAAATACAACGACATCACATTTGGCTCCGGAAATCCCAGAGCCAGAAATCACTGGTCCTGATCCACACCCTGTGTCCCCTGTTCTGATACCCTTCCTTAAGTGCCTACTGTTTGGGCTGTCACAGACAGGATATTGGGCTAGATGGACATTTGGTCTTACTAGTTTGGCCATTCACATGTTTTTGTACTAATAGATGAGCTGGGGATGAATATCACTTTCTGCATTAATGCCTCTGCATTCACCCAGCAGCATTTCTATCACCAGCACTCTCTAAGCTGCTTCTACCATGACATCTGGACATCACATAGCACCTGCAGCACATTAAGCTTTTTCAGCAGGTAATAAACCCCTGGATAGTGTACAGCAGGCAAGCCCCTCTCTCTAAATACCCACCACGGACACTGCTTTCTCCAGCAATTGCTGAAGCCTGGTTTAGATTAAACTGCTTCAGACCAGCCTCTGCAGAAGGGCAAGGCTGGAAATGGAAGTCTCTCTCGTTTTGTTTGGGTTCTTTCTCCTGCTGATTGGTTGTTTTGGGCTTGTTTGTTTTTTGGCAAGTTATTTAAAGGACAAATATAAGGCTAGACAGCTGAACGCACCAAGAAGTTCAGCCAATTTCTCAGGCTACTGTCTTTTTTCCAGCTGTTCCAGATGAGAAAAAGGATCGGGCAGGGCTGTATCTCCGTGGTTGCTTTCCGATGAATAAGGTAGGCTTATTTGATGTAAAGCAAGGGGCTCCTGCTGCTACCAGCCCCTAGGGAGGTTAGAGGAGCCTGGGGTGCGGATGCCACAGCAAACTCAAGCCCCCTCTGCCCGGCAAGGGACTGCTCTTTTCTGAGCTGTTCTCAGGCTTGCACATCCAAGCTCTGCTTTTCCCGTGACCACTGTGTGCCAGGTTCTCCAGTCTCTCCAATACACAGCCTCCAATACACAGCCTCTTGTACCAGCACAAACTCACTTTTTCCTGCTAGTTTACTATGAACAAGGGAAGGTAAAGCACAGCATCTCTTTTTTTTTCACACCGAATGGGGGACAGAGTTGTGTTTCAGAGCGAGGTGACACCTCCACATTAGCTAGTTTTCTACACATTAGCTAATTCCCTTGGGAATTTTCCCCCTTTTGTCCTGTTTCTTGTCTGGAAGGGGGCATCTTAGCCTGGAAAGAATTACATGAAGCAAGTTGATAAAAGCAAGCAAGGATGTTTCACATCAAGCATACAAGTGACATCTGGGCCTCTGCTTTCTTGCAGCAACTGCAAAAGACGGTAATTGAGGTCTGTATTGCTGCTGCTATGTAAAATAAAAAAAAAAAAAGTGTTGAGGGCAGAAAAATATAAGTCATGGCTAACCAAATTGCTAAAACTTGTCCTGCAGTGCCTTTTCAAATGCACTGCAGGCAAGACAGAAGCAAAACTTCCCCTAGTCAGGTCCAAAGGTGTTTGTGATCATCTCTGAAGTGCCTAATGCATCCCTGCCAGGAGTTTCCAGCATTTTACCTTGGAAAGATAAAGCCTTAGGTAAAACCTAGGCAGGACCCAGAGGTGGAGTGGATCTGTCTGATCCACAGCAGTGTCCCTGACTCAGACAGAGGGTGCAGGGGAGCTTTGCAGGTCGGACCTTTCACAGGCACTGCAGTTGTATGGGCTGATCACAGGTGCACACACATGACAGCAAAACCAGTCCAAGAGTCAAGCCTTTTAAAAAAGACACTATAAGAAAAGATTACTGAAGACAAGAAAATCTTAAGAGATTCTTCCCAAATCAGTCAGGAAGGTGATAAAGTGGGGCACTCATGTTCAAAATGCTGCAGTACATCCATGTGCATTTGATGTAAATCGACCTGGCAAGGTGTTCTTTATATGAACATGTTGTGACATGAAGCAAGGCATCTCTGGCTCTGGCAGACTAAAAGGAGAGAAAAAAATATCACTGTATAATTAAACTATAGAAATTCCTGTGCAAACTACAAAACTTCTTCCTCTGGAGGTCAACACAGGAACTTGAGCAAAAGCACTGGGTCAGATGGAAAGACAGAAAAAATAAAAATAAGAATAGGAATCCAAATAAATAACAGAAAGTAAAAAAAAAAAAAAAGAAAGAAGGGGAGAGGAAGAGGGAAAAGAAAACAGGAGAGAATGGAGAGGAGAGGGAGAGGAGAGGGAGAGGAGAGGACAGGGAGAGGGAAGGTAAAAAGAGAGCATGCATTTCTAATGACAGCTGCACAAACATAGTTTATTTTGGCAGATCTCTCAATTAAAATCAAGCCACCCTAATCTGAAGGGAAAATAAACACAGGCCTGATGCTATGTGCTTTCCTTTCAAAAGAAATCAGCCTGAAGAGAGGCAGCCAGTGTCTTTCTGCTCTGGGAGGGCCAGTTAGGTATTAAAGCAGAGGCAGATCTCTCTGCATCAACTGCTGCCCCCTGATGCTGAGACTGAGCAGAGCAGCAGCTCTCAACACCTGAAGCCAGTTCAAGAGGTCCGGGGGAAGGGAGAGGATGCTGAGGAGATGCAGGTGTATGGAAAGGATGCTACAGCAGCAGTTCTGGAGGATGAGACAATGAGGGGAAGAGCTTGTTTTCAGATAGGTCTGTATATCAGGAAATTTCTAGCAGGAAGCAAAATGCTCTTTGACTCACTGCTTCTTTTTGACCAGGTCCTTATCAGCAAGGGAACACAAGAAAGACCTGTGAGTTGCCCTGACAGTGTTCCTAATGATGAAGAAGTATTGAGAGGTTCAAAGGGCAACTATAATTTTTGATGTTTCCCTCTCATATTCTTGCTTGAAAATCTTATGGTACTTTCTTTGTGCATGTCTTTTATGGTAAACAAGCAGAGAGGCCAGTGCATGAGCAAGCAAGCAAGAAGTGATATTCATGGCACACACATGGTTGCAATGGTGCTGTCTGGCTCTGAGGGTCACAGTTAATCTGTATAGTCTACCTTTGGGCACACACTCTCCAGAATAGAAGAGATGGGTGCTTCAGGAAGTGGCTGATGGCCACATCCCTACCTAGAAATAGCAGAATTTTCATAAAGGCTTGTTCTTCTGTTGACTTTTTTTTTCCCCCTTTTTTGGATGTTCTCAGGGTGAAATGCAGAATAATGAGAGAAATCAAGAAAAGCAACACAGGGATGTAAAGTGTCTGGAGCAAGATAAAAAGGACACTTGACCAACCTGGACATATAAAATGACCAGTTGCTGCACAGAGGGAATCTCTTGAAGTTTTGAGGGGCGGAGAGAGAAATAACAGTACAAATGGGCAAACTCTGCAGCATAAGCTATCCTAGATTCAGCTTTGGATTACAGAGGTTTGAGAGATCAAAGCAGAAGTAACCAGAAGGGACAAACCAGAGACAACACACAGATAAAAGGAGAGATGAAAGACAAAGAAACCTTGGATAGGAGGCTGACATTGGTAAGCAAGAAACTAGGATTTGACTGAACTGGTCCTGCTTGATGTGTTATCTGTTCCCCTTTTTGGCCTCATCTGTTCCTACAGAACCGAAGCTTTGGGGTTTGGGGGTGGGAGATTGAGGGGGAGGGGAGAAAAACAGTTTTTCCATTCCTTATCCTTGCCAAAAAATCCTTCTGTCTGTGAGTCATCCCTGTGCTGCTGTGAAAGGCTGGAAGGAGCTGGGACAGACAAGAGTCTCTGGGATCAAAACGCTGCTCAGGGCAATGGTGGACCCAGATTCAGCTTTGCTGCAGACTCCCCAAATGTCACCCCATTTGGGACACACTGACTAGTCCTTGTTTTACCTGCTTGGATAGACAGGTGCCTATATACTGTATCTGCCAACATGCTGTCAGTACTTCTAAGGGGATGTGAAAGAAACAGGAGTGGGAATGTCTGTGGATGCCATCAACAGGGCACAACTGCTGCTCTGTGTCTGCAGGCACAGGCAGGGCTCTGCACTGCTGTCCTGGTCATAGATGCGGCTGGTGGGAGGCAAGAGCCTTTTGTCATCTGTTGGGTATTTAATATCATTTGAAATTTAACATTCCTACGGTGTGGCCTAAGAGGGTAACCTAGGCAGTCTGTACTAGTCTGCCCTGAGCTCATCTTGGCCTCTTGACAGAGGATCATTTGGTTATTCAGTCACTCAGGGAAAGGGCCTGACCCTCAATTCTGCAGCTCTTGGAAGAAAGTTCCTTGGAGTGAGCTAGTTGGGCTGCACAGCTCCCACTGCTGCCCTGGATAAATGGGGATTTGCAGCCCTCTCTTCTCAGAGCTGCACCACTTGGACTATCAGCACCAGGGAGTAGAAAAGGTGGGAAGAAGAAAAGAAAGTGAAGAAAAAAATATGGGAGTGTAAGGGAGATTGTGCAGCTGGAGCAAGAGCAAGAGGCCTGACTGGATGGAGAGACGATGAAGTGGTCCTGTTGCAGGGCAGGTGAGGATGGAGGGAGGGATCTCTGAGCCGCGGTCCCAAAAGAGAGTGAACAAATGATAATTACAGGAAAATGCTAATCTCCGGGCTTGGTGCTGTTGGCAAATGCTGCAGCCCAGTGGTGGGATGCCCTGGGGGCTAGGGATGGCAGGGGGACATCTGTGCTCAGAGATTGCTGCTGTAGCCTGCGTTACTTGACCCACAATGTGTTTGGGAAGATGGTCTGGCACTTACATGAGCTATTCTGAGGTTGTATTGATTTAGAAAATGAGATCTGAGTGATCTTGTGATATGAGAATCAAGCTTGGGGCAGAGGGAGGGGGAACGAGGCTCAGAAATCGTTTGGGTATTTTTTGCTGCTTTGTTTTTCCCCTCTCCCCCTGTGCATGGAGGTAGGTAAATGCTGTTTCCCTCCCCAGCCTCTTCTCTGTCCTTCTTGCTGAAGCTCCCTGCACATCCATCCCCACCACAGGCAGCTCGCGCCCTTCTCAGTGGAGACGCTGTGGCTGCCCCGAGCTCCTAAGTTACTTGCAAGCTGAAAACACCCCAGTTTTCCTCCTCCCCAGTGCGGAGCGGCCAGGCAGCGATCTCCAGCTGCCATCTGCTGGTAACTGCGCCGCACCGGAGCTGGACAAGGCTCCGCTGCTGGACCCAGACCACAGCTCCCTGCTTCCCTCAGCTTGCAGCCTCCTGGGGCAGCTGCGTCATCCTGGGGGAAAATGAGCCGCAGGAGGCACTGCGGGGGTCAGGGGCTGTTCTGAGCAGAGCGGGTGCGTGTGAAATGTAAGGAGCTACCTGAGCATGGGGTGCTTTTCAAGGTGTGTGGGAGTGAATCAGGCCCAATACTGCAGAACACTGAAGCACAAGCAGGACCTAAGTACTGGAGTAAACCTGGTGATTTACTGGGGACTAATTTTGTTTTTATTTATTTTTTTTTTAAGATAGATACTAAAACTGACAGGAGGAAGGAGAGAGTGGAGCTGAGAGATAATCCATTTTTTCCCCCTGCTGTTTTCCAGTCACATACAGAAGAAAAAGTGAACAATGTTGTTAGTGAGAACACAAATCTCTAGCTGGTGTTTTGCATTGATTAGCTCAGCTCTGGAGTTATCCTGCTGAATATTTACCACGGGAGAAGTGAGTCAGACTGGTCCCAAGTCTATTGCATGAACACCTCTGCAGGAATGGTTAGTTCATGGTGCCATTCGCACGCTCATCTGGTCTGGGGAAACCCTTTCCCTGTCCATAGCCCCAGGCTGCAGCCCTTATCTTTGGCCTTGTCAGGCACATCAAGCAACACAGGGGTGCTGCATGACCTGCTGCCAGACATCAGCCCCCTCCGCATGGGGCCCAACACGTCACCGCTTCTGCTTTGGGTTACAGCGTGAAGCTAATAGGTGTGCAAATGTCCCAGACGGCGCCAGGTACGGGGGCATCGTTCCTGCTTCCCCTGCATGCAGGGCTCCTTTAGGCGGGAGGTGAAAAGCCCCAGACACTGCCACATGTCAGCTCAGGGATTTATTTCCTAGGATTTTGCAGAGGGATTTCCTAAGATAATCATTGTGGAGGTGGCAGGGTGCACTTATCCTTTTGATGATCAGTCCTGGCGTCCTGGCCTCAGTCACTGTTGCATGCATTGGTTAACATCAACTAAAGGTAGCAGAGAACTAATAATCTTCAGTCCTTACATTATTAATTATGTCATTAATTAAATGAAAATACAAGGATTTTTCCTCTACCTAGACAATCAGTCCCAAAGGTGAAGGAAATAGGGAAATGCAATCTTAACCTTGACTAAGCCAGAGAGAATCCACAGCAGGGACAAGCTCTGGCCTCTGGAAATGTTGCAGTGAATGCTCACACCTTCCTGCAACACCAGAGGCTCCTATCACAGGACATAAATCCAGGGGAACCAATTTTCATCAGTTTACTGCTCACAGAAGAGCTTGTTTCTCAGAGTCTCGTGTTTCGCAGAGAACTGACACCAGAGCTGATGTCTGGAAGGCAGCCTTGCGTCAAATGCTAGAGATCACATTGGAGAGTGCAAGAGTTTAAAAGAAGAGCCTCAGCTGAGTGCCAGCATTTGCAATTCTCTCATGAAATTAGTGAGGTTTATTGTTTTTCTTGAAGTCCCAATTTCTGCAGTCACAAGATTGCAGCAAGCATCCCAAATTTCATGCAAATGTTAAGTTCATTGCAAGAACTCCTTGTGGCGGAGAAAAGTATAAAAATGTATCCTAAGGGAGCAGAAACAAGGACCAAAAAAAAAAAAAATATTCTGCTAAAAATAAAAGAAAGCCTCATGATATCTAAGCCAATATCATTCAACTTTGGCCCCCAACTCAAGATTTTTTAAGGCTTAGAGTTGGCAGTAACAAAACTCCCCCAATGCCTTGGCTAAGAATAAGGGCATTATTTTTTGTGTCCTGGCCAGAGTCCCAAACTAGATGATTCCATTTCCATGTACTTAAAGTCCTTCCCAGGAATTTCAGCTCTGCATGAGTTTTTTTATCACATTTTGTCCTCAGCTTCTCCAGGGCATCATGAAACAGCAGCATCCTCCCACACTAAGTCTCATCATACTGTGCAAGTTGATGGCAGTAGTTTATCAGGTCTGATGTATTCCTCAGGATACAAGCTGCTCAACTAAGGTACTGAAGTCATGTAAGTTATTAGTATTATCACCATGAAGATTAACGTTTGGGATGTTGCTGAAGAATGTCATAGTCTTTCTATTTCATTTGAACTTTTTTGTAGGGCAGCTAGGTTGGAAACTCAACCAAAGAGACTTTTTATTTTATTTTTGTTTTAAGAAGCATCACCCTGGAGGGAGTTGTCATTTTGGGATGCTGATTAGGTTTTGCAAGTTGACAGGGAGCAAGACCGCTTTCTCTGTAGCGGTCCCAAGTTCTCTCGCCTAATCAAGCCAACACTGCAGGCTCCATGTGGAGGAAACATAACCCTGTCTCACTGCCTGACAACTCTGTCACTTCCAGACTTTCTTTCCTCAATCCCCACAAACTGTAGCAGACTATTAAATCTGATGTTCATTCTTTCAGCAACCATTTTGGCTCAGCCTTCCTTCATGGTTCTTTTCCTTGGGGATTGTGACTCTGATGACTGTACATAATTTATATATGGTGTATATATTTCATTCATACACACACACACACATATATATATATATCCACATATCCACACACACACATATATATATATATATATATCTGTCACCTCACCTTTAGAGCTTTTCAATATCTATTTTACTGCCTGGTCAAAGGAAATGCTGCATTCTTCAAATATTCTCATTTTAGAGAGAATAAAGAAGAGTTGTATCTTGCATGTCCGCTTTGCTTTAAAAAATGTTCCAACTAAGAAATGGGTCGACAGGCTTCACGAAAGGCTGCTGAAGCTGAAATGGGGATCTTGGAGCTACCGAATTTGTCTCATCCCATTTCCACTGAGAGGCTGTAA
>JAVCKT010004702.1:0-11512 GCA_032273925.1 Rhynchotus rufescens
AATTATAAAAAAAAAAAAAAAAAAAAAAAAAAGGGGTTATAGTATGCTGGCAGAAAAAAACGAGTGATAACCCTCAGATGCAGGGCTAGTTATGCTTTCTGAAGATGAGAAGATTTGAAAGATTTGTGGGATATTTGTGGGGTCAACGAGTTGACTTTTTTTAGATCTTTGCAAGGGATTTTGTTAAGAGGCTAGCATCTTCTTAGATGCAGATGCAGAAGATGCAGAAGGAAGAGACAGAGAAGAAAGGTAACTCTGATAGGACTGGATAGGGGAAAAGAGCTGAGGGGAAGAAAACCATGATTGAGATAAGAGCATGAGAACACAGAGATGGAATTATTAAAGAAAAAATAATCAGTACAGAGAAGAGATTGACTTTGGTAGAAATAAACGAAATCTAACAGTGTCAGCCGTGCTCAGTGGCCCTACGGAGGTTGCTCATAAGTTAATCCCTGCCAGCCTGACTTTTTTTTGTGGATTTGGGGAAAACACGGTCTTGTTATTTCCTTTATATCTCAAGTCTCTAAGAAAAGGATGTAGAGAGGCATCCACCACCCATGCAGTTCTAGCCCTGCAGCGTGTCAGCATGGGTTGGGTGTTACAGGGACCCCAGCAATGCTTGCATCAAAGGTGTAGCTCCTCCTGCACCCTCATGAGAAGAGGAAGGAAAACAAACCGAAAACCAAAGAATCACAGAATCACAGAATGGCTGAGGTTGGAAGGGACCTCTAGAGATCATCTAATCCAACCCCACTGCTCCAACAGGGACACCCAGAGCACGGGGCACAGGGTGGCATCCAGGCACGTTTTGAAGATCTCTGGAAAAGGAGACTACACAACCTTCCTGGGAAGCCTGTTTGAGGGCTCCAATTTCTCTTTAGCCTTTCACAAAGTTACTGTGGATATAACGATGGTATTAGAGGAGAAGCGATGTGAAACTGCCTCAGTGCATACTTCCAAAACAGGATCCGTGACAAAGTAAATAAAAAAAGAAGTTCTAAAGTTCTGGCATCAACTTGATTGAGAGAAGTTCTTTTTTTTTGGTGAAATAACAAAATATTTTGACTTGGTGATGGTGCTACATAGGTTGACATTGGAATAGAAGTCTGGGAACGATGAGTGCCCATTCAGCATTTTGTGTTTTTTTCTGAACTGACTGCAATGGCAGTCCCTGACTATGGAAATTTGGGGATATGACTTTTCTAAAATCAAAATAACACCCAATAAAGTGAAAAAAAATCTTTTTTTTCTCCACTTCATTTATTAATATTTCCTGCCAGGAAAAATTTTCACTTTGCCTCTCCTTCCTCTCTTCCCACAAAAAAAAAAAAAAATCTAGTTCTTTAATAAGAAATAACTTCTTGAGACAATTTTTTTTTTCCTTGAAGTGCCAAAATGGCAGTTTATTAAGTCCTTGTTATTCATTGCTATGTTTGATATTAAAATTTATTTGCTACCAAAATCCCAAGCAGTGCAATCTACTACAAAATAAAACATAGGAAAGAAAAACAGTAGAGAGATCAAGAAATGTATGTCTGGGTCAACAGTAAAAGGTACAAAATCCTGTTTTTAAAATAACTAAGACTGATTTGAAAAATCTTTTAAAGATGAACATATCAGCATCTAGGTTTCTGAGTAAATATGGAAATAATTGTTCTAAAATCTGGCATATATTTGAAATGTTAAATATATTACTGAGATTCTTAAACTTTGGCTAAATAATCGGCAGTGCAGTAACAAGTATTTCTACAAAAACAGATGTTTTGTCATTTGAGAACAGGATTTTACACTGAATCCTGGGCACTCATTCTTGTGCTCTGCTGAGAGATTGGCTAAAGAGAAAGAAGACACTAAAGTTGGGTTGAGAAACGTCAGCAGAGTTTTCCATTGCCCAAGGAAGACCAAACATGGGCAAGCGAGAAAAAATCAAGATTAATTTGACACCTATGGAGAATTGCGAGTCCCATGTAACATAGCTAATATGTTTTGCACTCAGCAGTTCCATCTGTCTGAGGATTTCAACATATTTTGAAAACACTGCACCTTGCAAGAGGGGAAAACATTATTCCATCCACTTTCATGGAAAGTTAAAACTGAATTTCATAGATCTGATTTTCATTCACTCTAAGTCTCCCTTAAGACTGTTCTGGCACTGTAAAGAGCGTATTAAAGTGCCTGTAAATCCACTAAGGTTATGACTTCTTCATCTTGCTGAAGAGGTTAACCTAGGTCTGACATAAATATAAACTGGACCTAAGCAACTACATCTAATTCTCCCAAGGCTACTTGCAGGCCCCCAGGCTGCCCCGGCTGAGGGTGAAATACCTGCTGCAGGAGCAGATCAGACACTGTACTGAGCCACTTAGGTTTAAAAGATATCTAAGATATCTAAGTTCCCTCAGATGCTATTTTACTGATTTGTATGCCAACTGAAAGAAAAATGAAATGGCTATTTGCCCAAGACTTCTTCAAGCTACTGGATGTCCAGAGCATGCACAGGGCTGTCATGTCACCAACACACCACAAATCTTTGCACACAGGAATTTGGCCTATCATTTGCCAGGGAAGTTATCTGAAGCTGTCTGCAGACAACCTGCCTCTTGGATATATGTTCTTACAGGTGGGCAGCAGTGCTTACACGTCTCTTAGTCTACTCTGTCCTCCTAATTAATTTTACTGCAAAGTAAGCATTGAGTATGTAGCCCAAATTTGTGTAGTTTCAGACTATGCCATTAAAGGGACATTACCTCTCCATGCCATCTGTGGAAGGCATAAGGACAGTCTATTCCCCAAAGACCAGTGACAAATCAGATAAGCCCTGCAAGGCAGTCCCTTATGTTTGGTCTGGCCATCACACTCTCTCTTTGTATATGGGCTTTAAGAAACCAGAACGCTGAGGACTCTTGAGGAAAGATGTACTGTTAATGAACTACCTCAATACTCCTGCTCCAGGGCAGTACAAACTACTGTTCTTGCTCCAGATAGTACAAACATACACCATGAAAAGTTTTCTTGACATCAGTGAAACTGTACTAAATTACAGTAAAGTCTCCAAATGTCTGCAATGAACAATGCAGTATAGAAATTGTACCATCTAGAAGTAGTAAAGTCATACTAAAGCAGACCTCCAAGTCTCCTAATCTTACAAGATAGATTAGTTTGCACAGATAGTTGGCATAGCAGTAGCTGCACTGCTAGTTTTCTTATCCATGTGGCTTGGCGTAGTTTAGGACTTCAAGCTCAGGAGTATCACATTGTCCAGGACAGACGTAAGCATGTCCTTGCATTGCAAGGAAATACTTGACTAGCATCCCTTTGCACTTGTCTGTCCAGTTCTTTGGTTCACTCAGTGTTCCAGCCAAGCAGCCACACAGCTAGTGTTTGTACTACATTTAAGTTGGAACTCATCAAGCATCCTCACTACATAAATTGGCAAGCATCATATCACTGCTGCAATCCTGCTTATTCTTTTGCTCAGCACTGAGACTTCTAGCTGTGATGAGTAAAGAGCACAAGACTCTGAGTGTAAGGGCCATGTACTCTTCCAGTTCCAACACACACAGCTGCAAAGTACTGGCAAATAACAAGGAGAGAGCTTCTGCTTCTTACAAATCAATTTATGAGCCTCAGGAATTAAGACAGATGTAACCAAATCATCTGTATCTCCACTGAATCAAGGCAATCTGTCAGAAAGAAAACAATAGAAAAATCGTTATTCAACTCACAAGAGAAAAATAATCTGCCACTCTATTGCTGCTGAAAATGCAAAGATGCTATAGAAAAAGCCAATAAGTGCTTATTCAGCTACACTCATTTGGTTATCAAGATTGCCCTTTTTAATTCAACCTTTACAAAATACATCCAAATGCCTTTGGATTAGACATACAAACTCAAAGTACATGAATGGACTTCAAAAAAAGGTAAATTTGTTAAGAGCATAGCTAGATGGTCTGATCATCTTGCTGGCACCAACACTATGAAATTAGCCATGAAATAGTATTTCACACATGGAACAACTGCAGATTGCTGACTGTCACGTCACATGAAGCAAGTATTTTCAAGTGGCTTTAATTATAATAAATTTTATGCCAAGGAGGAGGAAATACTACTCCATTATAAATTATTTCCCCTATTATTTCGCCTAGGGACTGTTGGACTGAGAGATTTTAGACTTGAGAGATTGGTAACATGGATATAAATCACATGTTTCTAAAGCTGCAGGCTCACACAATGCCTGGGCCCACATAAATACAGTGTGCTCAGTCTCTTCTGAGACTCAGGCACGTGATATATAAGGACATGCCCATTTTTTCTGGAGTCATTTAAAACATTATCACTCAGCTCTTGTCCGACTCTACCTGCTTGGTTTGCTTCTGCTGGAAACTACCCCATAGCAGAGATGGGGGTAGACTACCCCATGGCAGAACACATGCAGGTCTTTCACCTGAACATGTATTTAGAAACCTGATTGAAAAGGCAGTTGAGTTGATCTACCTCAAAAAGTTGACTACTGTGCTTCATTTAGCCAACTCACATGGAAAAGGAAACTACAGCAGCTTCTCACACCGCTGTGGAAAAAGTCATGGGGGTTTTATCTACCAGAGCTCTTCAGCTATGCTCTTGCAGCAAAAGAAATCAAAATCACGGCCAGCAAGCGCTTAATTTCAAGGAGAGCTATCTTTGGACTGCT
The DNA here is from genome assembly GCA_032273925.1 of Rhynchotus rufescens. Classification (NCBI taxonomy): domain Eukaryota; kingdom Metazoa; phylum Chordata; class Aves; order Tinamiformes; family Tinamidae; genus Rhynchotus; species Rhynchotus rufescens. The sequence goes on from JAVCKT010004702.1 coordinate 4,691, forward strand.
ATTCATGCTGAAAAGATCCATCCACTCTAAGCTTAAACTTTCTCACAAAGCCACATACACACCTCTTCCCAAAAGCTAACATTTTATTGAACTGCAACTCTGCCATGGGCACCTATGACAAATAAAAGTTTTGGTTGTAAAGTATTGGCTATTTCAAGTTAAAAATTCAGGCAACAATTTCCAAAAGAGAGAAATAGTATCGGCAACACAGCATTATTTTCTCTTTTTCTCACTCTAAATGTAGGAATAGTCTAGTATGCTCTTTTTGACCTGGATTAGTCTAGGGCCTAGGTGCAATTATTCACACATCCACAAAAAGAAATCATAGATATGTATCCTGAAGCATTCATCACACCTTGCTGCTCCTATGTGACCTTCTCAAATTTACAGTAACACAAAACAGCCTTGAAAAGGCACAGACAGTTCCTTCACAAACTACCCCAACCATGAGAGGTGAATGCAGGCGAGGTAGTTGTTTCTCCAGCTGATGTAACTGCAAGCACTCAAGCAATTTGCTTTGGGATGTTGGACCAGTAAGTACACGACTTAGTGGAGAGCACTACTGTGTGATCTCAAGAGCCTTCTTCAGCCATTGTGCACTTTAAAATGTGTTCTACAGAGTTGGAATTGGCCGAGTGTTACATTATTGAAGAAATGGTGGTGGGGAAAATCTCTTTTTTTTTTTTCTTTTTTTTTTTTCTTTTTTTTCTAGAGTAGTTTTAACCACCAGAGGGAGCACTGGTCCTGAATATCTTTCAGAATTAAAATAAACATGTACAATAAGGAATCATCTGTTTGTCCTTAGCTGCACTTACCATTTTCAGTATTTTATTGAAAGTGTGAAGTGGTTATCAGTCAAACAGAGTTACTGCTATATGCTCATATGGCAAATGTCCTTAAATGCACTAAGGATGCTTAGCATTGCAAAACTCCAACAGCTCATTTGTCAGAGCCAGAATGTATCTACTCTATAGCTATAAAACCCTGGGACTGTATGAATAACAATTAATTATACAAACATAACTGTAAAGGCATGCAAAGAATCTGTGTAGGATCTCTGTAAAGATTTTGGCTCACCCAGAACTTTTAGGGGCTGAGCCCTTGACAGATGCAGAATGGAAAGGGTAGGGGAAAGAGGCAGCAAAATCTAGATTCTCATACACTGCCAGGAAGAATCTGAGAAAACTCACTAAAGAGGAAATACATTTTTGGCATGATTAGCAGAAGGAGCAGTCATGATCACTGTAGATCATTGTAGCTCCAAAATCAGGCTGGCTGCAAGCTAGATCAGTCCCTGGACAACCTAAAGTATTACCAGGGCTGCTTTACATTACTTGTAGACATAAAGATAGAGCAGTTTCCCTACCTGCTGGAGAACAGCACTCTTGTCATGCTTCCTTGCAGGGATGCTGCTTCTGCCATCTCATTTCCTTTTGCCCTCTCTCCTTCACCCTTCACTCATGCAATTCCATTGGTCGCCAGCTAAAGCAGCTCAGAGGCTACACTCAAGTTTGAGAACACCAAAAAGCACCTACCCACTTATGGTGCAAAACTCCAGGCTTTACACAGCCAGAGATGTAGAGGTTTAGGTGGTGCTTTGTGAACAATAGTTCATCACACAGTTGGTTTTCACTCCTCAAAGGGATTTTTTCTCCTGTTCCGAAAAGTATCTGTTCTTGAGTCCAGCAAATTTATAGCACTGGAGAACCTGCACTGAGTGATGCAAAATAAGCCAGATTCTCCAGGGCTGAGTCAATCTGTATAAACATTTAATTAGAGAGCTGTTCAGACTTACTGTTCATGGACTGAATCTGTACCTCTGCCTTCTAAACACAACAGAATGCTTAGACTCAAAGAGCGTTTCAGTATTGTCTCATGGCTGCAAAGAGCATTCCTCAGGAAGTAGCTAAGTGCTTCCCAAGACTATAAAAATAGAAATAACAATCTTTGTGTATCCTTTTCTCCCCATATCACATCCACATACTTACATGTTTAGTTTGTGGGCAAAAAAAATGGGTGGATATGCAATGTTAATGAAGAAGCTAAATTAGACCTTACATAAAATATGTGAACTAAAACTAAAATTGAAGTCAGTCATAGTTGCAACGTCAACCTCTTCTTCCTCTTCTTAATTAGTGTCAAGCAACTTATTGTCTATCAGAATCACAGAATTCTAACTAAGCCAGCTATAAGTAATGGTCCCTCCCTACTTAATTTGTTAAGGTTTCTTCATGTAATTTCTTCTTGCTCGCTCCACATTTATTCCTCATTTTGCAACTACTGTACTCACTTGGTTTTTTCAACAGAGTTGTCCAATTCCCCTTTGTAGAACTTGCTGGGCCATAAACCCTCTTACTTTAGGTCAAAAAGATTCCTTTCTCTTTTTTTTTTTTTTTTGTCCTTGACAGTTCTAAATATATTTTGTGTGATAACTCCAATGCAGATAAAGCAAAGCTGTAGATCCAGAAGTAGATGACATGCTGAAGAGGAATGTATTTGTACTAACACTAGACTCCTACAAGATTTGCTTGGTTTACTTCCATGAAAAGAAAAGAAAAGAAAAGAAAAGAAAAGAAAAGAAAAGAAAAGAAAAGAAAAGAAAAGAAAAGAAAAGAAAAGAACAAAGTCCCTGAAGTTCAATGGCATATATGCAACCTTCATTCATTCATAACATGATCCCTAGTTTGAACACTTTACAAGCAGCAAGCTCTATACTTCAACAAGGCATGATCCACAGTAAGGTATGACAGCAGTATAAAAGTGAGGCTAACAGATTATGGAAGTAAACAGAGAGCAGATGACTTTTATTTTCTGCTTATAAAGGTTGACTTCTTGGGAGTTTCTTGGGAGTTTGACACCAAGATACGCGATACATTTTCTTTATCTTTAAACTTTCTTTTTCCTAAAAATGCTTATGATGTTTCAGAGTGAAATCATGCAAATCTTTTCCCAAAGGTACCCATGGTCTATTTCAAAAGCAGAAAAAAAAAATTAAACCTGATTGGCATCAAGGAGCCTCTTCCCATAAACTAACCCAGGGGGGATGACATCCCAGGGAACAAAACAAAATTAAAGAACTACTAGGGAAGGGGAAGTTTGAGGGACAAATGTATTTGCAGTGTTAAAAAAAAAAAAAGGAAATTCTAGCACCTGGAGACAGGTTGACTCAAAAGGCAAAAGAGTGCTATATTTCCTACCAGTTCTAATCATCTGTTTAATTCATCAGCTGTGAGTAACCCTTCCTTTGTTTTATTGCACATTGTGTTAAGCCACCTCACAATATTGAAGCTCTAAGAAAATATGGGGTAAAAATGCACCCCACCCTTCCTTCATTAGTGAAAATTATTTAGCATTTGTTTGCATTTGGCACCATTTAAAGGCTCCCATTTAAAGATGAAACAGCAGAAAAAAAAAAAAAAGGTTTTGAACTTTGGGGGATTTTTAATTTATTTTTGTTCAGATCCTAGACCTGGAATGAAATGTGACGTTAGATGCAAAGTTTTATTCTCTTGCCAAAGGTTTGTCATGGACATATTTACAGAAAATAATCTCTTCCATAAATAGTAAAAACATGGGCAGCTGGTCCTAGACAGTGCAGACTGCAGTAAGTTCTCATAACAAAGTAGCTCATGTCCTAAGGAGTACATGGCAGTCATTGCTATTCTAGACAGTGCTATTCTACGTGCTTTTTTTGGTTAGGTTTGACATGGCATTTCAAAAGTTTTAAACTTTATTTAGGTTGCATAGAAGTAAAATATCTTTCCACAACAGCTAGAACAAGTATTCTGGCTTCTGACTTTTTAATCATGAGAATGCCACAAGGCAGATAACAGTGTGTCTCAAAAATGTAAGTCTGTGTTTCTTCAGTTTAAACTGTAGAGTCCCTTGCCTCAGTCAGAAGTACTGGAAGGCAGATAATAAATTTTATTTTATGTGGTATCTTGTGGATTATTCAATATAAGCACATGAAATGAATAAAGGTCCAATAATCACCAGTGATAGTGGAAAACAAATCTTTTCTCATTTTGACATTGTGGAGTATATCCGCATAATCGGTGAATCATTACTTATCAACACAATCCAAGTAAAAACTAGCCTACTTCTTAGATTTCCTAAAGTTTTTTTTTTTTTGAGAAAAAAAAGTGAAAAGTATGTAAAAAAGCATGTCTGAATACCTAAAATCTATGATGTATGACTGCCACCCAGAGGAAGGTACAGGAAAGTGACAAAAACATTGGAGCTGGAAACTGAGTGTGATGGAAATTGGACTTGAGACCGCAAGATTCAAATTCAAGAGCTCTTCCCCTTAGAGAGAGATATCTATCATTCACATTGACATTACTGCTGTTCTCTGTCCCTTCTTGAAAGATTTGCACGTTACAAAGGTTTTACTATCAAAGGCTAATACTTTGCCTACCTGTAGAGAGTTTTACTTTCCATTTGTTGGGGTTTTTTTTCTTTTTTTTTTTCAGGTAAAGTGTCACTCAACTCCTGTGCCTTGGTGTTGTTACAAACAAAACATAACTTTACACTTCAAAAAGCCTTCCAACTTTCATCTCCACATTTTCAGACAGAAGTTTGAGTTGAAGACTGGTAACTGCATTCTTAAATTGTAGATTTCTCAATGGCTAAATCTCAGTAAATGTGCTATACACAGTACTATATTGTGCAAGTCTTTGGTATTCCTTCATTTTTTTCACATAACTCCTGAGTTTAGTGTTAGAGTACATTTTGCATGATCGCTCTGTACTCTTTCCCCATTTGTTTTGCAGTTCTTCACAGTCCTTCAGGGTTTGCTTGACAGATTGCTCTAAGAAAACAAAGGGTTATCAAAAAATCCAAAACTTTTCCCTAAACTGCTAACTAGTAATTAAGACTTTTGTTGCATCAATTTACATTTCCTCAAAATACAGTCAGTAACACTGTCAAAGGAGAGGAGTGAGAAGACATCCTACTTGATGCCAGTGTCTGTGTTCAGTCACTAACTCAACTCAGTATTTACTTTAACTCTGCACAGTGATCTTTGACACAGACCTTGGAGAGAATTATTTTTGTTGGCATTTCAAAACATTTAAAAATGTTCCTGCTGAACTTTGGTGGAGGCTGCTGCATGCTTGCTTCAAGAACTACAAAATTTATGGGTAGTTTTTGCCATTTTAGTTATTCATGTTAATAGAATAGGGATCTACGTTGCTTTTACCTTGCCTTCACCTTACATTTCATTATGTTCTACTGTTAAAGATGGTGTTCAAGATGTTATCTATTACTATTTTCCTGATTCAGGCTAGCGAACATTCTTTGCTATTTTTCTTGTAATTCAATTTATTCAATGTTCTGTATACTTAGATAATATAAAATATGGTCTTCTATTTAAGAATATGCAAATTCTTTTCAGCATTTTTTGAAAAATGTTCTCTCAGCTTTCTTGCTACTGTTGTGATTTTAAGCTCCTTTCTTGGTTAAACTAAAGAGGTTCTCCAGCTGGCTAGAACTTGCTTAAGTGATAAAGTACTTTTTACTATCACTTTTTTAGCAGCTACTTCAGGTTTCCTCTCTGGCAATCCCATTTTTATGCTACTTCTTACTGCTCTGTCTCTTTCAAGGCATTTAAGGTTAAAGGTTTTGCTTTTGCTTCTGCAGGAAATGTTTTTGACAAATTAATATGAAATTTGGCTTTTTACCCTTCCTTAATAAAATCCAAACGTTAAGAGAACTTACATCTGCCTTCCTGAGAGCCAACACCATATGGCTTCATGTTCTGAATAACTAATCTAAATTATGAATCTCAAATTTGACCCTTGACTGAAGACATTCATTTAAAATCTGAAATAGCACGGTAGCTGAGCAGAGTCAAAAAATAAACTACCTCTAGTTCCTCTCTTTGCTCTTGGTTAGAGGGGCTAGAACATGATGTAATGATGTAAGAAAAGAGATTACCACACTAGTGTGGTTTCCTAGTACTAGTTAATATATACTAAGATTCTTCCTTGTGGACTTTGCTACAGAAAAAATGTAGGAAGAGATTATTAAAAGTATCAAGTACAACTAAATCCTTGTGTGGGAACTGACATATCACAAAATCATCAATTATAATAGCTGGCTTGGTCTGAGATCACCAGCAAACACAATATAAATTGAACGGAAGAATGATTTAAAGAAGCCTGAGGGACAAACTGCAAAGTGCAGCTTTTGCTGTTCCCCAGACGTTTGCTGTTTCAGACCCTTAATCCATAGCCACTCAATCCTGTCAGCACGACAGAGTATTAGTATTACGGGCAAGAAGACAAACACACAGGAAGCAGCAAAAGACTGTAGTTTTTGTCACACATAACACAAGATACTAAAAAAACCCCAAAACCTTCACTCCCATACAAATTTATAAGAATCATTATATAGCTGGTAGATGCTGGAAGTGTGGTTCAGTTTGCAGTATGGACATTTTTAACTTGAAATGATCCTAAGCTACCCATGGGGATTCTAGAGGCAATGAATGGTTCTTCTTCCAGTGCATGCAAATGTCAAAGAAGTGGAGGCTTTATAGGCCTTTTCTGATCTTACTTTGATCTCACATTTGGGAAACTTCACTGACTTCTCTGCAGGCCCACATGACTCCAATCAAAATAAGGCCCTGTAATCCTTTAAGAAACCACAATGAAGGCAGATACTAACAGCAGTTGTATAAATGTAAGATTCAAACTCATGAGGCTATACAGCATGTTTATTCCATGATGAAATGCCTCAAATTATTATACCAACATCTTTGCAAGCAAAGATGCACATCTGGTGACAGCTGTTTAAAGGCTTATAAAATACCAACTGAAA
>JAVCKT010004704.1:0-11274 GCA_032273925.1 Rhynchotus rufescens
ATTCACAGGCAGGAAAAAGAACATGTCTTTTTTTTTTTTTTTTTTTTTATTTGTTTGTTTTTTTTCCTTTATTGAGCCAAACACTGGAACAAAATATTGGGCCAAATTATATTCTGATTTTGCAACTTTAAAATCTGCCTTTGCGAGTTAGTGCTGAATTTAGTTCATTCCCCTCAGGCATTTTCCATGCAATAAAAATTGTATTTCTTTTTTTTCCCCTCTCTTGCCATTTGGGGAAAATGAAAACTCAAAAGAGAGAACTAAGTCAATTGTTAGATTAAAATTTTCTTTACTCTTAGCAGTGTAAAAATATACAGAAGGCGCACCCTGAGTATCTTGCGTGGAAATCTACATTATCAATGTCACTAGCACTGCTAATAGAGATAAGGCATTTTGAGTGGTGATAGACAGTGATTAAAAAAATGAGAAAGAAATATGACACTTTGAGACTTTAATACTTTTGGTCAATAGTCTAAGGAGGGGCCATGGTGAATTTGGTCTGAGGAGCCTCCTCTGTTACATTTGCTGCTTCCACAACCCCATACAGAAGAGGAAAAGAGTATTTGAGCTATGGTAGGTGTAAATCTAGGCAAATTCAACCAAGTTTTATTATGTGGGAATGGGAGAAGTATTCACATTATATTTTGCAATATCTTCATAGGTACTTAGATATAAAGTCTTGGAGGTGATGTATATAGATAGATTGCTCTATACTAGTGAATTGGAAATTTAAGGTACCATGGATAATGTAACTTTTATTGAGCTTACAAATGTAGAATACAAACTACAGCCTTTAACACAAAAAGAGGGAAGAAAAGGCTCCTCAGCATCAAAGTTTTTATGTTAATCCAATAAAAACTATTACTATATCTATATCTATCATCACTACCTTTTTCTAAAAGCCAGTAGGGTTGAAGGCTGTTTCAGTCTGCAGTTGACACATTTCTTTAGAATAAATATATTATTTTTTTCAGAGGTTAACTGAGAAACAAATTGCTGATGTGAGTCTATATGGTGTGCATATGTTTTCCAGTGTCTGCAAGTCAGAAAGAAGATAGCAAGGGAATGTAAATGCTCATTATTGTTTATTGTCGAGTGTGGCAAAGGAACAGAAATTAAAGAGGCTTGGGGGAAGTGAGCAGCTGTAGCTTTACTGACACCAATAACTTTTCATGAGGGTGGGTCGGAGCATCGGGGATGTCAGAACCTTGTCCCTGCCCTTTTGAACTTATTTCTATAGATCACGACAAAATGGAGAAGTGAAAGAAAGATACTCCTCGCTCAAGCAGGGCAAAGAGGAAACCAGCCACTCATGCAAATATTTCAGATGAGAAGTTAACAACACACCCTTCTCACATCCGCTGGGAGAGCCACGTTGAGCAGCACTGTTGGATTTGAGAGACAGAAACAGGTATAAAGTAATATGGGGAGAAGAGGAGCTTCTGCGTGCCACTCCTGTGATGTGCCAACTAGGAATATAGGAATAGGTGCCAGCCTTGCAGGTGCATTAAGAGTGAACGTAATGAGCTGGGGAAGGTCTCTGCTGGCACCTGCAACCTCATGTGTGAGTGTGACAATCCCAGTGGCCAACAGCTGTCCCAAGGTGGTGGCCATGGACGTGATGCCACCGCATGTCCCGTGCCGTGAGCCATCCCTTGGTGCTGGTCAGGGCTCGGGATGACGGAGCGGTGGTGGCTGGTGGTGGCTGTGCCCGTGCAGCCTTGAGGAGGTGGCCGTGGGGCTTTCCACCGCGCTCTGCTCTGCAGGTGTCACAAGCAGTGCCACCCACCCCACAAGGACAGTTTGGCGCCTGTCTGCTGCGCAAGTGGTCGTGGTTGAAGTCCCCCTGGACTGCAGAGATGCTGCGTGTTGAGGTCGTGGGGCACTGCCTTGTCTACAGTCTGTTTTTTACAAGTGGTAGCAAAACGAGAAGTGAGAAACAGCTGGTGTACTCACGGACCTTTCGTGAAAAGATGGCCTTCAGCTTGCTGGCCTGGGAAGAGAAGTAAGTTCATTTGCAAAACCTTGGGCCCCCCACAGTGATAGCGGGCAGTCTTTTCACTCATTTTGAGAAATGGTGATAGCAAGAGACACTGAGACTTTGGTGACGCCAAATGTGTTTTGCTCTCATGGATTAAAATAAGCCACTGCTGCAGCCAGAAGATTTCTGCTGAGGTCAATGTGTGCTTCTTGTCACCTGCTAGCTACTGGGGTTTTGTTTGTTACTGTGGCACCTCAAAGTCCCAGCTGAGACGAAGGTCCCACTGGGAGAGGAACCACACACACCCCAATGGAGAAAGCTCTTTGCTGTCTCACAGAAATTGCCATTTAAATAGAGAACATCGGGAGGGAAAATAAGCTGAGCGACTCTCTCAGGGTCCCCCAGACAGCTGGTGGCAGCTCTGGGAATAGACCTTAAGTCTCCCTGCTGCCGGGTAGGTGACCTAGGCACTAAGTCATGCTGCTATTGCCTTGCGTGCCGAGCATGTGGCAGCCCGGCGTATGTAGCTTTCACGGTAGCTGTTAAAGCCCAGCAAAGGAGTCCTTTTTTATGAACATGTGCATGGTCAGGGTTACCGTATTACTAACGGGTTGCAACTGCTTCAGAAGTTGAGCTGCCTGGTGTGGATACCAGCTGGAAAGCTGGCAACAGCTGGATTCTGGAGAGCGTAGCCGCTGGTCGAAGGCTCACTCACCTAAGCAAAGGTATTTTACATGAGGCAGTATCTTAATTGAAATGTGGAGATCTCTTGTTTTATGTCAAGAAACACATTTTCAAGAAGAGGAATGGGTAAGTACTATCCACTGAAAGTCTCTAGAGTGAAAGAAGTCATCAGTATCACTGGAAAAAGGTGCCCTGTCCATGTTTCTCACTCCATACTCTGGTGACAATTTGTGAGCAGCAGATAACCTTATTTTAATAAACCTGGTGCTATCTAGTACTTCCTGTATTTTTTCCAACCACTTTTCAATTGTCCAGAATTTGCTGGTATTCAGAATAGGATACATCCCCCGAAAGTCTTTGTATGTTCTATAGTTTAAACCAAAATTTGATCGTCTGTGGTTTTTTTTTGAAAGTCCCCAATGATATTTAGTTGTCTGATTCTCTGAAACGGTGAAGGTTGACTGGCTTTTCATGCCCATTCAATTTTCACCCTTGTGTGAATAAAGCTCCTAACGTTCGAGTTTATTCTTCACCGTGAAGAATTTAAAGGGTGTTAGCTTCTCTGGTAGTAAATATTGCATATGCATAGTTACCTTCACAATTAGCAACTATAGGTAACATCTGTGGTATTTTGCTTCATATTCAGCATTTCTTGCTTTTCCAGCGGCAGTTATGCAATTTGAGTCCCAATTCTCACCTTATTTATTTATTTTTTTATTTTATTTATTTATTTTTAACACTACTAGGTTACATAACCTTCCTGAAGTAAAAAGAGGTATGTTATGTCTATTCAATCTGCTGCAAAAGAAGGAAAAATCCAAACCAGTTCAAAAATTATTCTAGCATCTGCCCAAATCTTTTGAAAAGCCCTCCTTACACATATCTTAAATGCACAGGAAAAAAGTATTTTGATTATATTCCATGGTACAGGCCACAGTGTTCATTCATCCAAGCCTTTCCCTGTGTCGGCATCCTGGAAAATAAAATAAAATATTGTGCTAAAATGATGAAAGGTCCTGTTTTTGAGGAAATATTCAAACGTGCTGTAAAAAATCCGCTAAAACTGGTGTGAGGCAGGAGGCAGGAGTTGCAGCCTGTCCCTTCAAAGAGAACCTAGGAAATAACAAGTTGTTATAGCGGAGATAAAGGAGAAGCTGACCTCTGTGATAAGCATAGAGGTAGTTGAAACAAAGAAGCAATGAGGCAATTACCGAAACTCTCCTGGATGAAGTGGGTACAAGAGCTAACATAGCCGAGCAGTGAATCTCAGCGACGAAAACGGATCATGAGCAGCTGCAGGGGTTACTGCTGCAGACTATATCAGAAAGAAGAAAAATGGATATTGCCTGCAGAGGGACTCTGCGCTTTATTGGAATTCCAGAAGTAGGTTCCAGCGTAGGAATTCTTGAGAAGATGATTTTCCAACTACTTTAGATTCACTGCAAACAGGTTTCAAGCGATAAAATTCTTTGGGGGATATGGGTTATAATGAATGATCCGTTTTAGAACGGGAAACAAATAGTTGAATGTTGCCACGGTTTAGCAGCGAAAATACTATTGTTTCCAGATTTGTATTAATGATACGGAGTAGGAGGAGAATGGTGAGATGACAGCGTTTGTAAATGAGGGAAATGATCAAAGATCAACCGCAGTCCCAGGAGGAAGGGTGAGAACAGTTTGAAAATACTAAAATCCAGCTCTGATTCTTGTGCCCCCTAGGTTATTTTGAAGAGTTGTCTAGGTACCTCCAGATAGTGCATTTTTTATGTGTAACTCTGCATACCTTTGTTATTTGGCCAGCAGTTAAATCCATCTTCAGCTGCTAGCACTGATGAGCCTGGAGTCAGGAGAGACTGAAATACTTAAGCCTTGTGAATGATGGCCAGCTCAAGTTATTTCAAGACTTCCGTCATGAATACAGCGCACCAAGTGAGCAAATCTGGGCATTACTCACCACTTGCAAGAACAAAGTAAAGAACAATATTTGAACTGAGTTTTCTAAATAGAGTCACGTGAACAATACTTTGAAAGGAAAAATTTCCTGTCAAGAAACATTTATATGCAACACCAAGAAAACAAATTTATCTACTCTGGAGATCTAGGTCTGTAGGCAAAAAGATGCAAACTAGGAAATCCCAAAGCACAAAAAGAATTATATTGCTCAACTAGCATTGTATTTCTTTCATGATAATAATTATAAACAGACACAATACTTGATGGTTTACAGATTTATTTCTTTACTTAGTTCAACTAAAATTTGTAGAGCATTTCCCTTTATTTGTGGAATAATTGTCTTGTTCTTATGACATCCCAAAGCTTATGATCCAAAGCCTAGTGAGATGTTTCAGTCAAGGCCAGATGTCTCTGTGAAATAAGTACTATAATATCATCACACCTTATTGGATTCAATGCAAAAAATATTACTGAAATGTAATTACCAGTGCTAGACAGAAAAGATAGACTAGATGAGCTGAGTGGCTTTCTTTGTCTTTGTATGGACTGAAATGATTAATCTAGTAAAGCTCCCCTTTACCCAGTGTCTGTAGAGATGTCAGAAACACAAGTTGCAATGACTTGCATGCTGGGGATTGCCAGGTAAAACTTTTCCCTTTCCAAACTGCCCAGACCCTATTGCAAGAAGGGCTCTGCTGCAGTGAGAGCACTCGTTGCACTCACACCACATGCTTTCTTCCACCTCTCCCCTCCTGCAGCACATGCTGCTACTGCATGAGCCCATGGATTTCTCCTGCCTTCAAAAACAAGGTAGTTCAGACTTCTCTCCTGAATGTCTCGAAAGAGCCTTGCTGCTCAAAGGCATTACTGTAAAGTTAAGATCTCCTTCACATAGTCATCAGTTGGGACGTGATGTGTTCACTCTGCTGGGATCCCATGTACCAGGTGAGATTGTCTCCAATACAGCAGCTTGCTTGTCTGTGAAGGTGCAGGTAGATGCCATACTTGGGCTTTTAATCTGATAGAAAATTCCTGTGTGTGTGTGTGCAAACCAAATATATCCTCCTGCAGTAATTTTGTCTCGAATTGTAGTCCTCATCAAACATCTTTATGCACTGTTCCAAGCGCTGTGCTTGGCAATAACATCTCATACAGTTGAGCCCCTTCTCCCCAGTGATCTTTCAGTTTGCCTTCTCATTTTTATCAGAATAGGCAGCTTTGTATGTAAAATCTGCTTTGGTTTTCACTGCTTCGTATTTGTGTAGGGGTTTTGGGGGTTGGAAATTGTGTTTTCCCTGTGGATTGTGTTCCTTCACCATGCCCATTTGGCCTGTGTCTGAAACTGGCTTGCATTCCCTGCAAGAAACCAGTTGCTGCCTTTTGCCTAGCAGTGAATCTCACTGAGAGAGAACCACGGTGCCTGCAGGTCTTTTTAACTATTGCATAAAGACCTCAACAGAGAAACATGAGAAGAGAGCCTGTTGTCGCAGTATTAAATTGACCTCAATAACCATTTCTGCCCTTGAAACATTTTGGGAGCTCACAAGTCGAGTAAGGCTGAAAACTGCTGCGACAAGGATGCCAACCACCACTGTGGGGCTCGCAGCACGTGCTGAGAAAAAGTGGGAGGTGACCTCTCATGTGTGCTTTGAAAGTCTTTGAAATATTCATTGGAAAACAGGTATGAAGATATAATATTTCCATAGAGTTAGAAAGGGACATGTTATTGGCATAATCTTTTTATAGATAATTTAATATTCTGTACATATCTTAAATACAAGTAATTCTGTGTTGCATAAGGGTTCCCTTAAGTCATTCAGTCAGTGCTATTGAGTGACTCAACGCACACAGCTGCAAAGCTCAGACCTGGGTTTCCAGCCACTCTGCAACAAAGAATTGCTCTATCCTATTCACCATTTTCTCATGTACTCCCATTTCTCCCCCTTTTTGGTCAGATCCTTTTTCTCCAGCAGGCCTGAGAGCAGCAGCACCCTGGACCTGCGTCTGGTGTAGCCTGGCTTTGCTGACTGCTGTGGTCTCCTGCAAAGAGTTGCCTGTGGGATCACATCTACTCACACAAGAAGTGAGCAACAGTGCCAAGAACATGACACTGAAAGGGCAATGGAAAAGCAACCACGAAGTTGCTTTGGTTATTTGGCTTATTTGGTTCCTTTAGTTTTTGCAAGGAATCACTTTCTGCCATGCCAGTCCAAGCACTAGTGGAGTGCCAAGAACTTTTTATGTGGGACTCTTCTACTGTCTTCTACTCTTTAAACCTCCCCCAAAAAGAAATAATAATTTAGTCTTTTCTTTTTTTAACCGTTGTAAGTTTCTGCTCAATATAACTAATCTTTCCTGTCTCCCATTACTTCTGAGTAAGATGCCTATTTTCATGCAAAATGCTGGCAACAACAGCAAAAGAGATGGTGAACCTCACTGCTGATTACTCTGCAGCACAGAAGGTAACATACTTTGTACCATCATGGGATGGTCAGGGTCAGGCTCTCATTGATGTTTTGTCTGGTTGTGTCAGTAGAGTTGCACCAGGGAGAAAATTGGTATATGTTGTAAAAACAAAACCTTGACCCAGAAATGAACAAATGAGAGGCAGCTGTTTAGATGGTCTAATGACAAAGTCAGATCAAGTCATTTCCATATTGACTGAAATACTTCATTTTATCGACAACAGTTCCTATGATTTTATTTTCTTCTCAGTTACAAGTAGTGGAATTACACAACACAGTCATCATCAGGGTATTCCAGTTTTATACTGGTAGATCTGTGTATTTGTATTTCTGCTTCAGGCTTCCTGCAGTATGTATCTGATAGGTATGAGCACAGCGAGGTGTTCCTTAGCTCCAAAGTCTTTCTTGTGATTTGCACACATCTTTCAAAGTATTATAGAAGCCCTCAAGGACAGAGTTTGACCTTAAATGGTTTGTACGCACAGGGGAAGGAAGAGCTGTCCCAGAAACAAGACGATCTCTACTTTTAATTCTTGCTGCTGTGCACCCATGCCTGTTACCCTCACTTTGGGGGCCCTCTACACATTTGACACGCTATCCTTTGGTGGAAAGGGCTGGCAGAAATGGCTATGAGGTCCTTCATGCAGGACATCGTGTCCATAGCCTCGTGCTCCTACCTTCAAACTGAGGGAAAAAAAGGAACCGGAGCAAATTGGCCAGTGTTTTGTTTTTGAGCCCAGTAGCACTGACCGGAGGGCATTTGACTCTCAGTGGCCAGCAGCCGGTCAGCTGCCAGCTACGTGTTTATGTGAAGACTCATGTAACATCTTCTGGCTGACAAACTACATTACATGTCTGTGCCTGTGCCCAGAAGTAAACATCACAATGCTTTGCCTTAATATGCTGTGTTGTACATAGCCAAAATTGTAAACTTTTGTTGTCATCGTTGCTGTTCTCCAAGCTAGCAGCCAAGAAAGAGCCAATGTTAGGTATCTGTCTGGAGATGGGGAAGGCTCTCTAAACTCCAGTACCTGCTGATACTGGAGTCACTAGAAATTTGACTTTACAGTGGGTAATATCCAAGCCCAAAAATGGCTGATCAGGAGCTTCTTGAAGGAGAAAATCCTTTGCAAGTTCAACTCCTCTTTTGTATCTCCCAAGCTGCTTTTCTGACTTTTAGCAATGGGTTTTCCTTAATTAGGTCACACGTGGCCATTGTACACAAAGCACTGTATGATACAATACGAACATTATTTTTGCCAGTGTATCTTTTCTCTCCCTAAGTCGATCATTTTCTCTGCTCTCCAGGTTATGCTAAGATGGAAGAAGGAACCAGATGAGGGAAGATTAACCTTTCGCTGTCCACAATTCTTTCCTTCTTATCGTGGAGGATTCGGTAACCCACCCCCCTCCAATCCAGCCTATCTGTCTGAATTGCTGAAAGCATAATGCTCACATATGAGAGATAAGTAAGTGAGCTTTCTCTCTTTTCCATAGGGATGAACTATAGTGTATGCAGATTATTAGGAGAAGAAAATAATATCAGAGAAAGGTGGCTTTCTTAAAAGGCATCAGTAGCATTAGTGTCATGTGTGAAGCACCCATTTGTGACAACTGTACAGACCTTTCAATGGAAAATTGTGCTGTGCTACCTTTTAAAGTATGAAATGCTAATTTGGGATTTACAGTTTTTGAACTGGAGGGCTGCATTTTGCATGGAATTTTGTTTAATTTCCCAGTGAAAAAAGGCATTTGAAACACAACTGCCTACAGCCAACTGTCAACAAAAATCAACTGTAATAACACGCAGCCTGTCACTGATTTATGTGGTGATGTGGTAATCTTCTCAATTTAGCTGGGTATTTCTTCTTCATACAAAATAGCTGAAAGTCTTGCTAGACATTTATGAATATCGGGAGGTACTATTAGGATGATAATGGGGCAAGATTAAAGAGGTGTTCACTAGTTCAACGTGCCAGTTAAAAAGACAGGGAATCAAAAGGTATAGATCTATATGGCCCCTTAGTGTAAGTGAACTTTATATTTTCAGAGATCTGGGAGATGGCATATTGAGTTCCATCTGCCACGAGAGCATCTTTCTAAAGGGGGAACTGGGGGGAGATATTATACACTTTTTTCCCCCCAAAATCTGCCTTTGTTTATCATGGGGGAGCTGAAAACCTTAGGATTGAATCCAGAGTGAAAAAGTCTGGATGCTTTTCTGGTAAGTGGGGCACAGGGGCCCCTCACCCTTTTCTTTGCAGGTCTCCACTTTAGATGTGACCACTTAGCTCTGCGAGAACGGGCAAGTAAGATATCATATTGTACGTATTACAGCTAAGAAGAGTAATTGGCTTCTCACAAAGAGCTAGAACTAATGCAGACAAAATGATACTGCAAGACTTGCGCTGCAAATAAAGAGACAAGTTTGTGTTTTACAAAAATGTATAATTTACCAGGCATTTCATTATGCTGTATAAAAAGGCAAAAATGATAATTGAAAATAAACGCGGCTGCCTAGCTACAGTATATGCTGCCAGCGTTACTTGAAATAGAAGCACTTTCTTGCTGAAGATAGTTAAAATTTTGATACAACTTCTGTCTGCAGATTTGTATAATGTATCTTGTTAAATTTGTTTCACTTTGGATATTTGTTGCAGAGAAGCAAGAAAAATGCGAGGATGCCTGTGTATTTATATACCTAAGGGTTTATACAATTATATTAATTATTAACTGCATGTTCTGCACACATTTATGGAGTCGAAGTGAATATATGCGACGTTCAGTTTACTGCAGAGTACCCAAAGTACACCAGCTACCATAAAGGTTGCCAAAAAATTCCATTGTAGACCTCTGACATTAAAGAAATGTGGTTACAAATAGGGATATGCCAAAGTAATTCCTTTTCTTTGTGTGTGTGTATGTGTGCCAGGAGCATTAATAGCCTCCTCCAGGAGCAAGTTGCCCATTGGTGTTGTCCCAGTGTATAAGTCTGCTAACTTGGTGCTCTCCACATCAATAGGATGGCAACACCAGCCAAGTGCTGGGAAACAAAGTGATCAGAGGGGGAATTATTTTTCTAGATTTGCTCAGATTCACTGGTTAGAGCTATCTGATTTTTTCCCTATTAGGCTTTTTTTTTTTTCCTTTTACATATTGTCAGCTGGCCGGCTCTGTTCAGATAGTCATGGCTGTGTTTGGATGGGTCAGGCCCTACGAATTTGCTTGGCCTTGAGACAAAGCTCATCATGAATAATGAAAGAAAAGAAAAATAATGCCTGAGACAAAATGACTTTAAAGATGATTAATATCTATTCTTTCCTTCATAATTTGCCTCCAGACTTTTCCCTTTTCAAAACAGTTTTTTTTAGCAGTCGTACTTTCAGTAGTTGGTGCTGCGATGAAATGGGTGCTCTGAAGCCAAAAGGATCATCATCATTACTATTATTAATTATAATAATAATACTGTTGTTGCTGTTATTAATTAATGAAATACAAGTTCATTTTGATAAGTACAAAGCCCCAAGTGAACATAGAAAGTACCATTTTCTGCCCTCAATCACAGCTGGTTTGCCAGAATTGGCCACTTGAAACATAGCAACATTTGCCACAAAGACACAGAAGTTCTTGGGGCTGTAGAAGTAAACCTCACAACAAGGATACAGTCCAATAACTGTTTAAAAGAAAAGCAGGTCCTGCATAGAGCATAGGAGAGCGAATCCAACACAAAGGCCTCGGCAATTATGAAGCAACAGAATTTATTGGGGATGGAATCGATTGTCACTAAATAGCTCAACAATTCTCCAGGGTCTCAGCTTGGGTTCCTAACATGCCATCTCAGGCAGGAGATTTCTTTTCTGCGAGGCTTTTATTAAAAACCGGTTCAGGTAAATGCTGACAATAAGCAAGCAAACCTGTTGAGCCCCGAGTCTACAACTTCCCAGGCAACAGGATGCTTCTCCGTGACATTTAAGAGAGCTAACAGCTGAAGAAAATATTGCATTTTTTACCCTTTCTACTTAAAATAACAAAAAAAGTGCTGCTCTCGCTGTTGAATTTAGGTTCATTTTCCAAGGATTCCTCCCGTCTCCCCTCCCTGAGCTCTCAAGGCCACAGCTACTTCTCATTTCGGGAGGCTGTTTCCCCATAACATGCCCATAGCTCCCTGCTCCATCTCCTTGTCCAGCCCTT